>OENM01000051.1:130147-182058 GCA_900239745.1 Rotaria magnacalcarata
AACAATTATAAACACGATTGGTAATGAGCATTGAACCCTCCTTCTCCCATGGACAGTGATCGACAGAATATATAGAATTTTCAAGTGTCACAGATAGACATAATGGATGGAGTTTCTAGTATCAGAGCATGTGACACATAGAATTGTCGAAGCTTCCAAAATGTGCCAAACCGTGAAAAAAATGAGGCTTAAAATTAGCACCAACACGATGTTTATCTGTTCATTCCTCCAGTAGTTGGTGCAAATCTAGTAATTGTGTGTTTTTGGATTCATTGCGCACTCAAAAAAAGGGAGTACACTCTAGATTCGGTCAGTGTGTCTGTTAACACGATAACCTTTGAAAGCCTCATCCAATTGTCATGAGATTTTGTACACAGAATGATCTCATCAATATCTCAGTCGAGTTCGAAGATGAAAGCAATCCGTCAGGAAATAGCTGAGTTATCGAAAAAATTGTGATTATTGACCAGGCCTTCCCTGAGGGGGAGATGGGGTACAGGGATTTTTCAAAAAAACGTTTTTTCTCAGAATTATTCACAACATATATAAATCGACTCAGCTTTTGAAGTACACATAACGATCGAATGCAAATCCAATATTTCCGCATTTATTTTAAGATTGTGATCGATTTTTTCCCGGATGTGATTCAGAATCAAATCTTTTTCACTGATAATCATCGTTTTATTTCCACTAGAATGAAACCTTTTCCACTGATAATCGTCGTTTTATTTCCACCAGAATGAAACCTTTTTCACCGATAATCATCGTTTTATTTCCACTAGAATGAAACCTTTTTCACCGATAATCATCATTTTATTTCCATTAGAATGAAACCTTTTCCACCGATAATTCTCGTTTTATTTCCACTAGAATGAAACCATTTCCCCCTTAAATAAAAGTCATCGTTTCATTTCCCACTAGAATCGAATAAACCGATGACTTTTATTCAAGGGGAAAAGCGTACTTCTGTACTTCTCAGCAGTGTTTCCAATGGAAATCTAAAACAAAATGTACAGTACACTCTACTTTTTGTGAGTAAAGTGTACATTACACTTTGCTTTTTTCAGCAGAGTGTATCAAAGTGTACAAAAGTCCAATTTTCACAATTTGGACAACAAAATATAATTTTCGCCATTTTTTTATCTCATGGAACAAACATTTTAATCACTAGCGAACAAAAAATATCACACTTAATTAATTTAAAACTATAGCGGCTTTTAAGGTTCAGAGATCAAAGAAATTAGAGTGTAAACTATTTTAGTAAAGTGTACATTGTACACTTTGTTTTTCTGCGCAAGTGTATACCAGAGTGTAAATCAAAACTAGCAGATGTTCTGTACATTTTGCTTCTGCTGTGTACCCTTGCTATTGGAAACACTGCTTCTCAGTACTTAGCCATACTTTTCCGTACTTCTTGGTACTTCTTCGCACTTCTCCGGACTTCTGTACTTCAGAAGTAAAGAAGTACGTTTTCCCCCCTTGCTTTTATTAGATTAAGCATCTTCTGAAATTAGCTAATACTGATTATAATCTATCATAATCGATTACTTTCTTTGTTCTTCGAAAGTGTAGATTTTCTTTATCATTGGATCAACTTCTCTACTTTGCATCCATTCAAGTTCAGATATTTTCCATCATATATACTTATGATATCTGTAACGAATTTCGTTTGATGATAAATGGATAGTTTATATTCGTTACTGCTGCAGCTTTTATTTCTTATTTGTGATCACAAAGAGAAACTGGAAGAGTAGCCTTACCGCTATCCTCGGTGTATAAGATGTTAGTTACACTACTCCATTCTCCAGTGTTCTAGTTCTGTTCCAGTTCTATTCCATTTCAGTTCTGATGTATAATACAATGTACTCGCTTTACATACGTGCACACGAGAGAGAGAGAGAGAAAGAGAGAGAAGAAAGAACAGAAAAAATATATGATAGACATTTCTACCTTACATTAATTACGTTCAGAAAGGTAACCACATTGCGCAATGACATACGGATAATATTTAGAAGAAAATCAGACACATTAATGATAGTAGTATGTTATACAACTTCCCTTGAGAATAACACATTCTATAACACTGATGAGAAAGTAATAGTCCTGTCTGCACGACAGTCCCAAAGGGTAATTAAAAAAATTGATACCAAATATGTGAACAATAAAGGATGTCCATGCGTTATTGGCACAATATCCACTTACGGTAGAAATTTGAATCAAAACAGATGCACGCTTGAGGAGATATCCATCTCAATAAATCGAAAAAAGTAGGTTTTGACTAATCTAGGTCGAGCAGTCCGGAGCAGAAACGACCGCTGTAGTATTCCAGAGACTTAATTAACCACTTTTCCGGTAAATGGATCCGGTAACCGAATTAATCCAAATCCGCGTGAAATTGACAGGAAGCTGTCAAAACTGGCAGTCGGATACGCCAAGGTCGAATAAGCACGGTCGTAAACGACCGTATACGGTGAAATACGGTCGTGTAAGGTTAAATACGACCGTATTACCTGGCTCCGTATTACGACCGTAAATCTCCGTGTCGTATACGGTGATTTACGGTCGTATATGCTCGTTTTTGATCGTATACGACCGTATTTCACCGTATCATGACACGGAGAGTCATTGTCATAATACGGAGCCAGGTAATACGGTAAAATACGGTCGTATACGCTCGTTTGCGATCGTATACGGGCCGTATTTATCCGTTTACGGACTCCGTAAAGCTCGACCTGGGCGTTTACTGGGTTCCTGCCGGTTGTCTCCGGAAATTCACGGAATACCGCTTCAGGAATCATCGTCATGGGAAAATGATTTTGAAAAAACTTGAATATCTAAAGAACGGAATTATATATTTTTTGAAGCGACCTGCGCGGAAATTCATGGAAAACTTAACTATATAACAAAGGTAGAACTGTGAAAATCGGTTCAGATCTAGTGAGTGATTTTTTGGGGGAAACAGATCGTAGCTTGAACAAAATTTCGCATACAATTCTACCAGAAATCGCCTCATGTAGAGTCCGTTTATGGACACTTCGCGCTGATGTTTTTATCCGGTTGTAGGCTAGAAAGAGTACTACCAATTTGTATAAATTAGCTTCCAAACTGACACATATTTTAGGACAAAACTCATCCCAAAAACATCTATTCTTAGCAAAACCACACTTTTCAAAGACCTTTTGTGATCAAACAGAATGAAATAGATGACTAATATTTTTAGAAGTCATAGATCTGTGAGTGTTCTATCTATCGGAAAAACTTTACTTGCCTATCTCATTGCAGGAGTACAGCTACCAAAATTACTCACTTTCGCTTATGTTAAAGGATTCATGAAATTTTAACGACTCAATATTTAGAGGCGAAAATTCTACGGTAGGTAGAAAACATAAAGCTATATGCCTACAGAAATTTTCAGCTCAATCTATAGAGCCAATTAAGATATATGGCCATACAAAGACTCCACCGGATGGAAGCGGCCATTTTCGGGACTCTTCGTAAAATGCTGACGACAAAGCAAGGATTCAATATTTTTCAAAACGGCTTAGTTGGAAATTCTCAGAACTCTTCCGTTGGCAGCATGCATTAAACTGAGCAGAATCGAGCGGCCTGATTTGAGCTCTGTTTGTATGACTCGAGCGTGGCTTACATAGACTGGTTTGCATAACGAATAATCCAACGAGACCATTAAAGTTTCTTTTCAAGCTAGTCTTTTTTCCGGCGTTTTTACTGAGGTTTGGGCTCTGGATTGACAGATAGCATACTTCTAAGAATCCTGCGTATAATTCTTCTGTCTCTGCTGATATACTCAAACACAGAACTAAACTTTCTATTGGTTAGAAGATACTAAAATTTGAAAATCTCACCCGAGTTCTCAGAAGAATTTAGACTTAGTTCTTAGCACAGAATATTTTTCGAAATCTTTCGTACTAGATGGTTGCTCGTACGATCCCCTATCAAATCTATAAAGTTCCCGATCCTATAAAAAGAAGCATCGTACAGAAACAAATAGCAGGAAACTAAAAAGTGATAAAATATCTTACACTTCGTCTGCTCGACAATATGCCTTCGTCATCCTATCACGGGTTGAAAATGTTAGATTCAATTATTTTCATAGGATAATGTAGCGCTGCCATAGAACTAAATATTCAAAAGAAAAGGGGTGGTTCCATTAGCTATGGGTACTAGGAAATAAACAGTAGTGTCAAACTTGAAACTTGAATTCAGTTGAAAATAGAAAATTTCAACTTTCAACTTTCAACTTCCAATTCATAGCGATATATATGTGTAAGTCACGATTCTTCAGAATGCTATTGGTTAAAAAGTTGAAAATTTCAATCTTCAATTGAATTCAAGTTTCCAGTTTGACATATATGGAAATAAATAAAGCTAAAAGGCATTACACTTTTCACGCTCACAGGACAAGAAATCCATCATGTATCCGTATTTGTATCTCATAAAGATTACAATGAAATTTTTCTTTCTATAGCAAGACGAGAATATGGAGAGATGGTAGGATGAAATACTGCTTGGATATTCCCAACCAAGCGTCCCATGCAGAGATCGATATCATTCTTCAAGAAGAAAAACATTTCTATGTGTTTACACAAATAGTGGGTTTATAATTTTGCCACATCATGCAGTAAGAGCAAGTCATCCGTTGAGACAAGGAAAAGAATGAAAACAGCATACGATTTGTTGCATTGACTGTATGCGATCACATGTTGTTATGTAGCTACTATGCCGGGCTCTCTTTATTTTCTCTGAGCACAAGTCGTTATTCATCAGACGTCGATGCATATCGCCGTGATGAAAATATCGCTTTCATACACGTACATTAGGGAGCAAACACTTAAGACGCTTTTCATTCTTAGATTTTTCAATCACAAACAACTTATGGCAACAGGGTCCCATTTTGTACAAATTTTGGTTTCCTAAATCTCTTCTTAAATCGAAGTTACATCTGTAGATAATGAGACTATCATTTTTCTGGTCATCAAATGGGGATTTTTCTTAAGGATCGTCATTTGGGGATAATTTAAAATAAAAATCGAAGTGTGAAAACTGATAATTCCGATGATTATCTCATTCCTAGATCACACTAAATAACCAAACAGAAATAATGGTAACGCAACATATATTCATTCGCTATTGTCTTAAAAGTAATAATGCGCTTCTAAATAGAAAATTAGATTGCACACATGAGACAAAATTAAGTAGTTATGAATATTTCGTTACGAATTTCCATTCTTTCCTGCCCAATATTCAAGAAGAGAAGATTGATTATTCAGAGATCAATAATATACGTCCCCGTCAACGAACTCTAAAGTGAATCTGGTGACCTGAACATATCCTCTGTTGCTAATCTCTGATACATATGAGAAATAAATTATATTTTCTTGAAAATGAGAAAAGTACAGTATTTACAGAAATAGTGTTCGACTGAAAGCAAAAATAGAATAAGATAACATTACTGGGCCTTTCATCTTTTTATATCGATTCGAATGTTTAAAATTTCTTCTCGTAAACAAGGATATCATGTGTGAGATTTATTCAAAATATTTGTACAAATCTAAGTCTGAAATAAATTAGTTATAAGAAGATTATTTTTTCTTTCTTGAGTGACTCATCATTCAAATAAAAAAGAATTGCCAGTTAGCATTGCTTGTACTTGTATCTGCTCCGTAGTAGTAAACTACAATGAGTACTCATATTCCAGATGTATAAGTCATTAATAAAGCTGCCGGAAAAAAATTTCGATATACGACAATATCATGATACAACTAGAGCAAAATAGGCTCTAGACATTGTCAACAAACATTGTCGTTAATCATTGACAACCGAAATTCTATTGAGATGTTACTCTGTAGAATGATCTATATTATCGACAACAATGAATAGTATTTTACTATGCAAGAACTTAATGAATATACGAAATTTCATCAAGTATGAATATGTTATTGATGCTATCGAAGATCATGAGACGAACTAAAATAATATTGCATATTTATGATAGAAAGAAATATTGCATGCTGTCTAACTCGAATGTTAACTCGCTTTACTTGAATCTGATTGAAATATATCTATTCTCATAGATTAATCTACGAGAATAATGATTTTTTTTTCATACGGATAATAACTTTTTAATGTCAGTTAACTGTTTCGAAAAATTATTTTCCACAGATTCGACTTTTTCTGCAGATAAAACGAAATAGACTATGAAGTTTTTGCTTAAAAGCTTAAAAAGTCGATTTTACGCAATCAGATGTTTAAAATCAGTCTTACTGATAATGAGTTTTATAGGCGAAAATCTGATGATCTTAAATTAGACGACATTTGTACTTTGTTTTTAACAGGAAAGTTTTGTTTCTGAATCGTGTGTGTTAAGTATAAGTTGATATAAATTGTACTAAAAATCACAAAAAAGATAGAATCTCACGAATAAACAGAGCGAAATTAAAAAATACAATAAGCTGATATAGATTTAAGGTGCGTCAATCAGCTTATTTCGGACGTTTTATTTATTTTGCATGCTAACCTTTATTAGTAGTTGTTCTATATTTTTCTAGAACACATTGTGAAGAGGAAATTCTTAGTCATTCTCTTTTTATACTTGACTGGATTTAGAACACAAAACCATTACGTATTACTGTATTGGATCATGTATTGATAGCATGTTTTATTTTGTATTGAAATTTATATTTTAATGACCGATAGAAATATGATTGATGAAACTTTATTTAGAAAATAAAATTTTGTTTTGTAATTAATTTCGTTTTTTTCTTATTAGATTTCTACCAACATATGCTTTTAAGATTTTATTCCTAAAAGAAAGTTGGAAGGTTTTAGAGTGATTGAAAATAAAAACAGAAATTTACCAGTTTCGTTATCGTTTTAAGATTTATTAATACTCATACTATGTAGAAAATTTTTTTCAGATTTCTCTGAATTTTCGACACCAATTGAAAAATATTTTGAAAAAGCTATAAAAAAAGTGTTTGCCAATATACTTCGGATGTTTGTATACTATAGAAACTTAAACAAATAAAACATTTAGGCAACAATTTGAGAAAACATTACAAGTTAATACTTATTTGTGTTTGAAGAAATTCATTAATCTACTTTCTAAGGATACCATCACGATGAAACGAGGAGTTTTTGTTAGATTATGAAAATTCTCACGTCCTTCTTATTTCCAGGTCAATTAATACAGCTTTTTCAAAGATATTAGGTGCAAATAGTTCGAATGTACTCTCATATTATGATCTATCGAGCATGCAACGAAATCATATCTATATTTTTCATAAAATAATCTTAACTTCAACCAGAGCTTGAACAAGAGTATTTGTACTCGTACTTTATAAAGTGAAAGTACAAGTAAAATTGTTTTACTTGCAGTAGTTGTGCTTGCTCTATTTTTGACCTCAACTTGAATTTTTTTTCGTCATCTGGCTTGTGTTTACTATCTATTGTGTGACCTTATCAATTACCTCTTGTTGTTCGACGTGCTTTTAAGTTTCAATACCTACAGTGAAAAGTGAAAAGAATCACATATATATAACTATGAGAATGTAAAATCATTTTTATTATAAAGAATTCTAAAAAACAACCCATTAATGAGAAGAAATCAGTCAACCGATGTACCTTTTCCGGAATTTTTTGAAAACTTTCAGTCACTATGACCCATAGTTATAACATAGTGAAAATAAATTAGACATTGCTGTCACCAGAACTTGATAATAAATTTTTGTTTCTTGACGTCAAGGATCTGTTCTCAAGAATATGTTTTTTTAGCTTCTTGTTACACTCTCTAAGATCATGTTTTTTGTTTTTCCATTTCAAGGTTCCATGTTAAAACAAAACATGGAAAATACACCAAAAAATTTCGGCTATTACCGTTACTCATTAATGCAACGAGTTCCGCCTCTACATACTTGAAATTCGGATAGACCTTTTAATAAAACGGAAAGAAAACAAAAGATCATTAGGCCAGCTATAAAAAGCAACAACTTATTCAAATTAATAATTCTTTTTTTTATACTTATGTATACTTATCTCAAGACACGTCTATCTTAAAATAAAAGCACTCCTTGAAAATAATGAGACTCTTAAAGATTTGAAAACACAACTGTCTCAAATAATGATTTTACCATGCGAAAACACTTATTCTTTTTTCTTATTCGAATTGTCACTATCTTAATCTACTATTACTATCGAAGTTTTATATTAGAAAAAATATTCATACTTAAATAGAACGAATTTATTTCAAAAGCCTAGCATTGTTTATCTCACCGATAGCAATATGTCTATTTAAATTAAATTTATCTTTTCAATTAGTAATTGTCTCTTCGATGACAGTCATCGTTTGTTTTTCCATAAGTGAGTTTGTTAAAAATATTTTTTTGTGATATATTTTATTTATGACGTTTAAAAGAGATTAAAAAATATGTATCTATTGTTCTTTTTTCTTGGAGACATTAAGAATGAAAGTAGTTAACCATTGAGACTTATGCACGCCCTGAATATAGTTGATATTTAAGCTAGAGAAAAACCTTGAGTTTTCTTGTTTATTTTATATTTTAACCAAATCAATATGGACATTTCAGGACAGTATCAAGAGGCTTTGCTATGAGACCAATTTCTGAATTCCTTTTCAGAAGATTAGGCGAAAGATACATTTGATTACTTCCGATATTCTCTAATAATCTGTTCTCCGTATTTCCTTCTTATATGAGTTTCCTAAGAAACACAATAGTAATTGTAACATCGATTGTATTCTACTAACTTATGATACCGAAACGACTCTTGTTAAGGTAGTTATATAATTAGAATCATAGTTCTCAGTAATTATTAACCAGACTTAAATTATTTCAAATCAGTAGTTTCAATTTGATGTCTAGATTAGTTGGAAAAAATGCTAAACTTTTTATGGTAATAAAAGAGCTTAAGAAATGTTGACTTGTCTTTAGAGATGTAAAATAATATTCTATGATTAAAATATCCAAAACAAAGATACGGACATTTATAGAAGACAAGAATAAAGTTAGGTTTCATCCTATTTCTCAAATAATAAATGTAAAATTATTGTGTTTTTGTTTTGAATGTCGTCAGTGGCAGCAAATTTGATTTGTCTCATGTTGCATCATATGTAATATTTTTGGAAATAACTTTCATGAATAATATCTCTTCTAGGCTCACACACAAGAATACAATCATGCAGTTTATTTCTATTCTTCATTAAAAAATGATTATTTATTAACGAGAAGGCTTAATCATTTTCCAATTAAAATCTCCAATGTTCACTGTTAAAATTTTTTTGTAGGTCGAGTTATTGTATAGAATCTCATGAGCATGCTTATCTATTGAATCTAACAAAATTTTCCGTGGATGCTTGCCCATCATTTTTTTCCCTATTGAATTGATATTGTAATGATAATGCACTAAATCAGAATTATAATCATACATTCGATACTTCTATTTGGTTGAATCAATTATTTTCACAAAAATCGCATTTTTATTTATTTTTATTTTTTCTCTCATAAGAAAATAAAATAAATTTGTAACAATGCATCACATCATTCAACTTTTTTTTTTATTCCAGAACACTACTATCGAAGAACTAAAGCAATCGATTCTTTCGATATATTTCTATCCGTTGTATTGTTTAACGTCAGGTTGGCTAAATTGTTACCATCGAAATTCTTCATTCTTTCTTGAGTAGGATTGTTTTGTTTTGTGAATTTACTTTGAATTGGAATAGACTTCGATCGTTGTCTAATTATTCTTTGACAACATTGAGGTAGATGTGGAATTAATAGTCGAAACCATTCATATAATGTTCGTCTATATGGCGGTGAAGTGATTCCTAAAATAATTATAATAATTGTAATTAACAATCTTTCCACTAGAAGAAGCTTACCATAAAAAATAAAATTCAACGAATGATTACAATATTGCATAAGATAAATAATAGCCTTCAAGCGTGGATAAGCAAGTTCTTCATTTGGATTACGAAATAAGACAGTTGTAACTAAGACAACTGGACTTACAAGAATAAAATACAGTAAGTTAAGTGTAAATAGAAGATAGAATAAACTTTTTGCTTTATTTGGTGTTGCACCCATTGCATTACTCTTACCGGTACGACGTGAGCGAAATACACGTCGTTGTTGATAATACACACGATAGACTATGAGAAATGTTCCTGTACTCATTATAGTAAACGGAATAAACGCATAAAGGCATACATCAAACCATTCCCAAACCTGTTTAAATTCATAGATTTAGTTCTTTATTTTTTCTTTTCTGAGTAAAAACAAAACAAACTTACATGATCCCAAAAATATTCATAACTACTATCTTTAAGAGCTGCGCATTTCTGAACTTTTATTTTTGGTTCTATTGTAGGTTTATTCGTTGTTAAATTTGAAATCAATAAATCTCGTTTATGTTTTAAACATACAAATTTCCATGGAGTTTTATCACAGATTGAACTAATTGATTGAATACTTCGTTTACTTTGTAATTTATTATTTTTAACGAAGTCATAGAACATAGACGAATTTTGATTTGAAATATTTGAACGATATGATGATAAAGTTGTATCAACATCATGATATTCTATAGGATTTGCATCTTGCAAACGAAGAAATATTAATTCATGGAAATTTAATAAAGCAGTAAACAATAAAATTATAGCCATGATATATTCAGCTGAACGAGGTGTACAAAATTTTCTCGCAAACTTTATACAATTCGTTGCAATTGCTCGATCAACAGATATAAAACATAAAATCCATGATGATGAATGTTGTGACCAATACGTTACAAATGTATGTAAACGACATGCTATTGGATTTAAATTTCTCAATGAAAATGTACCATTGTATTCAATCGTAAGAAATAAATCAACTAAACCAGAGTATAATACAAGTAAATCCAATAATGAAAGAAATGCCAGATAACGAAATGTTGATGATTTACGTAATGCATCACTTATAAATATAATAAATGAAATAATATTACCAAATGTACCAACTATTAGAAGAAAAATCGAACCATATCGAACTAAACGTGGATCAAAACCCAATACGGGCATAGATGAAATTTCAATAATGTTGCTCATTTGTACATCTAAAAAAATTGTTTCTACAATGATTGTCAATCTGTTTATTGTTTATTTATTCTTGTGAAAATCATCTTCTCTCATATAACAAATGCCGACTTTGAGGACGTATAATGACTGCAACAAAAATAGTTTTCCGGTTTTGCCTGCTCCGCCTCTTTTTCTTTTTCTTTTTTTCTACGTCTTTTAGATTAACGCTGAAAAGAGAGCATGATTTTTTTAATCTATTATGTTAACATTACAAAAAAAGATTCCGGATTTCTTTAATGTTATAAATGACTGAACTAGAAATGAGGAAGACTATGCGCTCTCTATAATTTCCCATTTGAAATGACGTATACTGAAAAGAAAAAGTAAACAATACAATTATAGATTTCCGATTAATAGTGCTTTAGAGACACATCGGTTTTTTCTTCTTTCCCCTATGCTGATGTTAATTTTTCTATTTCCGTCGCTAATAACTTAAAGGTAGAGAGAGAAAAAAGATATTGTCAAGACCCTTCGTTATTGTTTCTCAACGACAGAAACATTTTGAGCTTAAAAGCCTCTTTCAAAAGGGAATGAATATGCCTACATATATATATATATATATATAAACAACAATAAAAAAAACAGGGATGATCTTATTATAATAATAAAAATAGACTTCAACAATTATTCTGTTATTAGCTGTTAATTGTAAAATAGTTGTTGTTATTGACAACAATTGTGACAGATTCTATCGATTTAGGTTTGTTCGAGTTCTCATATATTTTTTCTCGCTAACATAGTTTCTCCCTTGTGGACTTATTTTTATTTTTCATTATAAGTCATTGATAAGAGTTTATTCATCGATTATCATGTATTAGTGTTTATATTGAATATTTTTTTAGTATGATTGTCGTATTTAGGAATGACCGAATAGTTTTAATGAATAAATATCAAATTTACACATAGAGATTTATCTAATAAATAATATCAATATTCGGTCAATTTAACATAACCGGTTTTTTAGTATAACATCAAATTCATAATATGTTTAGTTCAAGTTGATTAACTGAACAAGAGAGAAAATAGTATCGAGTATTAGTATATCTTCAATAGATATGCAGTACAGGTCATATTCTATAACAAGCGACTAATTTGATACAAGAATCTTTAGAGAGACTGTAACTGTGTATTATAATTCATTTGTAGTTTCAATAATTATTTTATTCTTACCTATTAAGAAATTAATTGGATTCAATTTTTCATGAATTTATACGTTTAAAAATAGTACCATTTGTTCATAATCTTATAGTTGCAATTGAATTCTATTCTATGCGTAAACGTGTGTTTTATCTTCGTCTCCTGTCGAACAACATAACAGACGAAGAAAGAATACTAAAAGAATTTTCTTAAGAACAAGAAAAGAGATACAGGAAGTTCTCTTCTTCGTCTTCTTCTTTTTCTTTGCCTTCACTTTTTTCTTTTCCTCTTTATGTTACAGTTCTTACTTCGACGAATATCATCGATTTGACATTACTTACAAGCACAACTATAAACAATTGTTGAAGATAGAAACATTAGTAATTCTAATATGAGAAGAGAAATAAGAAAATTAATGTACAACTAATATAAGAAGTATCCATAATTAATACTGCAAATAACACGAAGAAGACAAAACCTACGCTGAATACCATGAGACGCGAAATTTATCATCTTTGTATTGACAAAGTCATGATCGAAAAATTACTTTCGCTACTAGAGGAAAAAATGTAAATACAAGTTCTTATTTTCTTCAGAATATTCTAGAATATTAATTATGAGAACGAACAAAACTAATTAATATTCATATTGAAAAAGAACTTCTCGATTGTTCGTAAGTCACTTTGTAAAAAAAAGTCTAACTACACTTAGATTGTATCCTGTCGTTGTCGTACCTATCAATGAGATATCAATGTCAATCGCCTGAATAAACGGATCTGGTTATCAGTTCATGATAAAATAATAAGGCAAATATGTATCAATCAGTATGACGGATAGAAATATCGGAAGTTCTTTCACTCCAGATTTGATAATAAGACTTTTTCTGTGTGATTAATAAGATCGCGTATACATTCATTCAAATGATTGACGTTAACACTAAAATGCATATCTTCCTATTCATTGAAAGAAAACAAGCCTACTAGTAGTGAGATCAGAGCTGCCAGCAGGCCGGCCTGCCAGACCAGCAAAAAAGAGATCGTTGGACTGAAGTGTCTAATTTTTCAAATTCAACCAATCTCATAGCTTTGTATTGACAAATCATTTTAGCTGCGGCTATTAGTTTCTATCTTCCTAACGATAATCGAATAATAAGTTCTCTTACATAATAGAAAATTAATAAAAAACAGCTATTGTCACAAATTTTTCTCTCACACAGAAGACGTAAGTCAGATCAAAAAATTAGAACTGATCTAGTCTATTAGCCTGGTTGAATATAACATGAACGAATCATGCCAAACTACCTTTTCAAAATTCATCCGGCCTGGCAGGCCGGCCTGCTGGCATCTCTGAGTGAGATGAGAAAATAATGTAAAGCTGCTTTTTTATCCTATGCTGTTGGATACTTTTATTCATGCCTATGCCTTTTCCCGTCAACTCTGCTTGCTCTCTATTGGGACTCTTTCCCTCATTATTTTAATTTACCCAATTCAGAAGGGAATAGAAACTTTAAAAGCTAAACTTACGCATTATCGACATGTTATTGTCTCTTTCGTACTCGTGAGGTTTACTATTTTCACTGAAAAGACTAACGAGGGAATATTCCCAAGTGATTCTCACCGTTTGATCTCATATTTTGCTCATAGGAAAGATCCAATGAGACGAGGGACGTTCAAGGACTGAGAATTAGGAATTCATCCGCAGTTCCTCTACAGTTCATTGCATACTAAAGGTAAAAATATGGAATATTCACAATAATTTTTGTTCTTACACTCGTCTTCACCTACAAAATTGTGAGAATCAATAGTTCTGTGCACAAATTATTTAAAAAAAAAGTAATATCGCGACCTTCGTGAATGGTGGAACTGTGAGGGAACCAATGGTTGATTCCCATTTTCTCTAGGAATTATCACAGCGGCACTGACAATTCCTCAGAAGATTAAGAATACCTATTTCTCAGTTCTTGGACACTGCTGTGGCCAAGGGATTTATAGAAAAATTGGATAAAGGAATTCTGAGCTGAAATTTTGTGTAACAATAGGTCTCATTGGCGTTAGAAAATTGTAAAACTTTCAGTTAAAACTGATGCTTTCTTTTAGAGATATTGCGGATTGAAGAAAACGGTCATGGTCCAAAAATTACCGCCAAATTGATTTTTCTTCAATCCGCAATATCTCTAAAAGAAAGCATCAGTTTTAACTGAAAGTTTTACAATTTTCTAACGCCAATGAGACCTATTGTTACATAAAATTTCAGCTCAGAGCTCCTTTATCCAAGTTTTCTATAAATCCCTTGGTCAAGGTTGAAAATTCAGTAACACGGTCATAACGTCGAAGGAAAGGCCTAAGGGCACGAAATCTTTTAGGCTTTTCCTAGTCGATTGGATCCTTCCTATCAGCAAAATATGAGACCAAACGGTGCGAATCACTTGGGAATGTTCCCTCGTAAGCTGTTTATACAGATAATTTGTCTCAAAAGTAAAGAAACAAAAGCAAAGCCTTTTAAATATGACCTTTGTTAATTATTGAAAGACAATTAATAATAAATATAGAAATATTGAGTTTATCCTTCACGCATAGACTTTAATAGTTGATCTATGTGTTAGAAATGTTTTGTTTTTGGATTCAGTGTCATTTCATGCAAGAAAATATTGTAGATTAAAGAGTAGTCCTTCACTACAACAGAAAATAAATAATTCAAAGGCGAATATCATGCACAGATACTTAGGAATTTATGCATAAAAGAATTTAACTAAAAAGCTTATTGAGTTATTATTTTTTCAAATACATTTGATAAAACTAGTGAATCTTAAATTAGTTCTACGAGTGAGAGTGATCATTTATAGGTCATCAACTGAATCATTCATCGAATATACCTGAAATAAAATGCCTCCATGACATAAATTCTTCTCGCTTTGAACTGCATATACTCATAGAATAGTTCATTAAGTATAAATAAAATGTGTATTTACCTTATTTTCTATAATTATAATATATAATATATCACACCTGATTATTTTCTTGGTTTCGATAAGATATGCATATAAATATTAGTAATTATGTACGATATATATTTCAGAACTCTTTCTTTAAAATTAATTCGTATCTGATAATATACATAGAGTGGTTGTTCCGAATTCCATCACGATATTGAAATCTGATTAAAAATCTCGAATATCTCCGCTTCCCGAAGTTCATTTGAGCTGATTTTTAGATTGCGGAATAGACAAAACATTTTTCTATCGAATTGTATGATTTTCATCAAGATACGATTTCTTTTGAGTGAGCGACAATAAAGAAACAAACGCCTACTTTCATTTTTGTCCCGTTCTGCCCATGTCTTAATTACCTCATTCCAGCCAAAATACATAGGATTGCCGTCAAAAACAAGTTTTTGGTAAAAGTATCGTAATTTTTTCGGTTCAAATCCACATCATTTGATTCCGCAGATCGAGCTCTATCGATTGATATGCTTTTCATCACTGATAAATGCATCTTTCATGTATTTTTTCTCGTAAAAATCAACTTTTTTGTGGGAGGCAATAAAGTAGTATAACTTAATTCCATCACACCAACTATTCCTCTTTCCTAATTTCATCATGTAATAGAAAACACACGTAAAATTGTTCATGATCAGTAATAATAACATTGACGCTAGATCAACTACAAAATTTTACTAAACACGCTATACAAAAAATGTAGCTGAACTCAGTGACTATCTGTTAATGAAAAGAAAGAAGATTTTGTCTTATGGATTTGTTTATATTCCCATAATATGAGACCGGAGTTTTTCAGAAATCCATCAGCAAATTAAAATAACGCAAAAAACGAAATTTTAATCATGGAGTAATATTATTCTTTATTGCAAAGAAATGATGATACTAATGAGTCAAGTAAATAGAGAATATTCGTTCCATAACACTATTACACAAATTGACTTAATTATAAGCTAATTTGTAAAATGTAAATGTACATTAATTATTATTGGATCTATAAATGAACTCATACGTAAAAAAATAGGCAGTGATAACCAGATAGAACAATTAATATTACTTTACATACCTAGTATTAATGAATCATTGTGATTACTGCTCAAAGATAGAAAAATGTTACATGCCAAAATTCAAGTAAAAATTAACACGGTCCTTTATCTAAAAAAACTCAATAAGTTTTCGGTCTAAATCCTCTGACTTTTCATTAACAGATAGCCACTGAATTCAGCTACATTTTTTGTATACATTGTTTAGTGAAATTGTGTGTAGTTGATCTAGCCCCAATGCTTTTATTTCTGATAATGAACAATTTTACTTGTATTTTCTATTACATGATGAAATAAGGAAAGAGGAATAGCTGGTGCGATGGAATTAAGTTATACTACTCTATTGCTTCACACAAAAAGTTGATTTTTACGAGAAAAAATATAAAAAAGATACATTTATTCGTAATAAGAAACATATCAATTGATAGAGCTTGATTTGGTGAATCAAATGATATAATTTCTCCTCGGAAAGATGCCAACCTTCCGCTCGAAAATTAAGTTTTTTAACAAAATTTGTGTATTTTTGGTGGAAATGATGGAATTGAGACAGAACATTGACTTCAATGATGGAATTAAAACATGAACAGAACGCGACAAAAATGAAAGTAGGTGTTTGTTTATTTGTTGCTGCTCACTCAAAACAAATCGTATCTTGATGAAATCATACAATTCGATAGAAAAATGTTTTGTCTATTCCGCAATCTAACTATCAGCTCAAACGGACTTCAGGTAGCGTAGATATAGAGGTTTTACTGGAGCTTTTCAAAAATAGTGATGGAATTTGGATTTACCACTCTATATGAGAATATTTAGATATCCTAGAGTAGAAAATTAATCAGATATCTTATGGAACTTGTAATTATAAAATAGTTTATTTTTTCAACCTCCTGGCCTCATATTTTGAAGCGTGACAACGTATATCATAATTTTATACTGTGGAAAAATGAATAGTGACTATTATCATATATATTACGATTCAAAAATCTTAGCTTTAGGTGATGTCGTTCGAAGCAGTATTTCTATAGAAAATCATTGTAATTACAAACTAGATTGTATTCAAGTTTCACTCGCATACAAATGCTATGCGACGCTCGAACCGGATCTATTCCGAAAAATCTTGAATTCGAAGAAATACTCCTTTAATGTAGACACGATGGATTTCATCGCTAGGAAAGCGCTATTCATACTTACAATGGAGGTGTTTGTACTGTCCACGAGAAAAACAGCATATATTAGGATCAAATGAAAGCTCTCACCACCAAATTAATAATTTTAAAATATTAGCTACTGTTGACTAGTCTAGAGAGATATTCGATTTTTCAGTGAATTTTCTCTACGAGACCCGCTTCCCCAGCAAAGTCATATTTTCGAATTTGAAACTAAAACTTTGTATGCATAAAGGTCTCAATGAGACTAGCTTACCGAAAGGAATTCAGAAGTTTCGGACGAACTATATCCGAGATATCAGTATCTCAAAATATACAACTTAAAATCGTCAATACTTTGAGAGACTTATATCTCGGATATAGTTCGTCCGAAACTTCTGAATTCCTTTCGATAAGCTAGTCTCATTGAGACCTTTATGCATACAAAGTTTTAGTTTCAAATTCGAAAATATGACTTTGCCGGGGAAGCGGGTCTCGTAGAGAAAATTCACTGAAAAATCGAATATCTCTCTAGACTAGTCAGCAGTAGCTAATATTTTAAAATTATTAATTTGGTGGTGAGAGCTTTCATTTGATCCTAATATATGCTGTTTTTCTCGTGGACAGTACAAACATCTCCATTGTTAGTGATTAATTCTTAAAGAACAATTCCAATTGCTTGATTAACTATATCCATGAATCGTTATCCTAGATCAGCTGTAAATGAATAGACTACTGGCTAAGATAAGTTAATGACGTCGTTTTAATTATCTCGAAGTTCAGAAGCGACAGATAGCTTTCAAAATCGTCATTTTCGAACGATATTCTTAGCTGATCGAAGCGCCCGAATAAAAATTAGAAAACAGATTTCTCAAGTTCAATCTTGGTACTTTCATCTCCAGTTTCAATGAGTTTTCTATGATTTATGGTTCTCGAGATCATCGCGCCACAAAATGACGACTTGTGATGCATATTTCTAGTTAAAAAGCAAAAAACTTAGATGGTATTCGAGTTTCACTCGTATACGAAATGCGATGCGAAGCAGGAATCTGCATCTCCTACAAATAATCTTCAATTCAGAGAAATCTTGAATACTTTTTATGCAGCCATCATGGTATTCATCACTGAGAAAACTCTATTCTTACTTAGCGATTCATTCTTAAAGATCGATTTCGATTGAACAATTAATTATCTCCATAATTCATTATCTTGGATCAGCTGTAAATGAATAGACTATAGTGGATAACATATGTTAATGACTTCATTTTAATTATCGTAAACTTAGAAAGCACAAATTTCTTTCATTTTCGTCATTTTGGAACCAAATTTGTGACTGAATGGAACTTCAGATTGAAGTTTAGAAAACAGATGTCAAAAGTTCCATCTTGATACTCTCATCTCCAGTTTCAATCAGTTTTCTATGATTTATGGTTCTCGAGATCATTGCGACACAAAACGACGGCTTGTGATGCGTACGTCGAGAAAGTAAAAGAAAATAAATGCTATGCTTCGCATCGCATTAAAAACTCGCGAGGGACTACAGTAATGCTTCTGTTTCGCATCGCATTAGAAAAATTACAAAAAAACTCGCGAGGGACTACAGTACTGCTTCTGCTTCGCATCGCATTAAAAAAATTTTCTCCAAGGATCGCTATACAGTACTTCGCACCGTAATAAACTTCACCAATTGGGGAACTACATCAAAGATCTATCGACTTGTTTGTAAAGAGTAATACATATTAGCAGAGAGAGGTAATGCCACTGAACTATTTACATTTCAAAGATTTCAAACCCTAAAAAGAAACTGAATCTTCAAACTTTTTGCTTTCGAGATTAGCACCGCACAAACTGGTAACTTTTTATGGATGAAACCAGAAAGAAAAACAGAAGAATCTTGCAGTAGTACATTGATCCTGCATTTTGCATAGATGTATGAATTCATGTTGTTTTGTATCATAAATTACCGCAGCAATCACAATATTTACTTTCACTATTTCCGAACGATACACTTACTTTTACTTTCCTGTTCACGCATGCGCGCGCGAGAGGAGCAAAAAAGTCTACTTTTATTCTTTCCAATGCATCTACAACATCTAATTTACATATAAGTGCGTAAGAAAATAGAAAAGAACATTGCAAACATGCAAAAAATCAAAGGAATGAGAATCGTAAAATTAGAAGTATCATGTAGTCGGTTGATGAAAGACATCTACTGAATCATCATTTTGACATAGAGGACGCGGCTAATTTAAGCTCATCGATCAACAAGTTTCTTTTTTGGGCAGTGTACATGCATCAGAAAGGAACGTTTCTTAATGATAAAATTTTCATCAGGTGGTTAGAAAGACAACTTAAAGTAAATAAGAACGATTTTCAAAATGATTGTTTTCATTTTTCATTAAACAAATTTTCGGTATAAGGGTACATTTTTATACTCTATAGACTGATATCAAGCCCTAATAATCGATATCAGAGATGCCAGCCTGGCCTGCTCGCCTGCCAGGCCAGGCTACAGGACCAGGCTGATTTTTCGCATTTTAGCCTGGCCTGCATCAGGCCAGGCAAGTAGCGAGCAGGCCACCAGGCCAGGCCAGGCTAACATGTCTAGCCTGCTCAAAATTGACTGAGAATGATTTTATCTGCTGATATTTGTATTACCCATGTAGGCGATAATGTAAAACAATGTACATTATTTACCATTATTTTCATAAAGAATGTGCATGATGTAATTATAATGCAACCTATTTCATGTATTATCTTCCAAATAATGGGAATTTTTTCTAAAAATCCATTGTTTTTTAATGAATTAGTTGAAATTTTACCATTATTTCCCTGAAATGCATTTTAATGCATTAAAATTTAAAAATCTAATGGAATCCAATGCATTGAGAGTGTGAAAANCGCCTGATATACGGTGTCCGTGTACGGCCGTAATACTGCCCCTGTTAAAACGCCTTAATACGGCTTAAAACGGCCGTTTTACGGCGGAATACAGTGCAAAAACGACCGTTTACGGTAATATTACGCCGGTTTACGGTGGTCCGTTTTGATCGACCTGGGTCATGAACATATGTTAGCGACTATAGTCTATTCATTTACAGCTGATCTAAGATAATGAATCATAGAGATAACTAATCGATCAATCGAAATCGGTCTTTAAGAATGAATCGCTAAGTAAGAATAGAGTTTTCAGAGTGATGACTAGCACTATGGCTACTTCAAAAGTATTCAAGATTTCTCTGAATTGTAGATTTTTCGTAAAGATCCGATTCGAGCTTCGCATCGCATTTCGTATTCGAGTGAACCTTGAATACCATCTAGTTTATTTTATTTTTACTTACTTGGCGCACGTATCATAAGTCGTCGTTTTGTGTCGCGATGATCTCGAGAACCACATATCGTCTGATATTGGTTGAAACGTCATGAGAATCGTTGGGGTCCGAATAGATACCAAATTTTGTCTGATTCGCTCTATGACCTTTCGTTCGCCCAAAGTAAAATCCGGATATTACTACTAATCTGTGAATTTCATTTTCATTAAGTCGAGCCAAGCATACCGAGGCTTGCCACTGATCCTAGCAGCGATTAATTATCGCTGGCACTAATAATACGCGTCTATGTACAATTACTGACATCTTTTCGATTAATTATGAGAAGTTTGTAAGGCACTACTAAAAATTTTATTCGTTATTTTGATTAATGAAAAAAAAATTAAAAAAATAAACAATACATCAAAAGTCTGCAATTGTCAATCATTTACATCTTACATCGTACTATTATTCCAGGTTTTCAAATTATTTGAATTTAAAAATTCATACATTTTATCAAAACGATTAAATTTAGAAAAAAATTCACTTAGTTTGAATCTGTTTAGAATCACTACGTGTTTTGATTCTTTTAATACCTCACTTAGTTCGATTCATCCTCACCTAGTTATCACGAGGCATTATATCGAGAGGTGTGTTGATTTGATTTCTCACCAAGTTTGAAAAATTGAATCTGCCTCCAAAATATAAAATATTAATGTCATTGCTATTTCTGTAGCTAAATTTAAATCAAATAAATTTATCATAAATGGTAAGAAAGCGATCTACTCTTAACAAAACCAAGACGCGTAAGAATGCTTATCGACGACAAAGTTTGAAACGTTTAATAGGGAAAGTTCCAGATAATGCAAGTGTGAAAAATTCAGAAATGAATGAGCCAGAAGCTCATATTGAAATTGATATTGATGTTCATGATGTTATGTGTGTGATATTTTCTAGAATTTGTCGCTTGGAATTGGAATCAGAAAGAAAAAGAATCTTCTGTTCATTGAAAGATCAAAGACAAAAAAAAGTTAGAAAAAGAACGAAAGGAAGAATTGAAGGACAAAGGAATTGGTTCAAAAAGAAATATTATCCGAATGATTCATTTCGGGAAAAACATAATCTTGCAGTAGCGAATATGAGTTTTGAAAAGTACCACGAAAACGAAGAATTTCGCAATGATAAAAGGGAACGTGTTTAAAAGATATCATTCGAGTGACAATATGCGTCATAAGTTGATTCAACAGTCTTTAGAAAGATATAGACAAAAACGTATAACAATTGATATCGATAAATAAAATGAAAGTCGACGAATCTTAAAAAAATATATTGAGCTAAAAAACAAAAAAAAATAAATCATAATTTTCGAAAGGTGTATGAGAAAAATCTGATTTTATTTCGAAAGGAAAACCAAACAGGTCCTAACTTTGTCTGTATTCTATGTCAATTAACATTTTTTCGTAATCAAGTTGCTTCTTTTATAAAAGAATATTATGAAAATAAAATGATCGATTTAATAACTAAGGAACATATGTTATTATATTGTCCAGATAACAACGAATCCGAAAATAAGTGGATATGTACGTTGTGTTCATCGAAACTTAAACGAAAACAGATGCCGAGTCGAGCAATTATGAATAATTTGCAAGTTTGTGAGATTCCAGCAGAGTTGAAGAAATTGTATAATTTAGAAAAACATTTAATTGCTTTACGTTTACCTTTCATGAAAATTGTCAATCTTGTTTCTGGAAAAATATCTCACAAGTTTGCACAGAAAGGAACTAAAAGTCCGCTTCATATCGTTCCATCTGATGTTGAGGATACTATCATGTCATTACCTCGACCGGTTGACAAATCAATGATGATTCGATTACAACTGAAAAGACGGCTAAAGTATAAAACTGTGTGGGAAAAGCAATTAATCAATCCTAATGATATACGAGAAGCGTTAACTATGCGGAAAAAAAAACATCCTGGTTATAAAAACATACAAATCGAAGATATTGATGAAGATTATCTCATTTCTGTTAAGGAACAGTCAGATGAAGAAAATGAAAATAATAATACTGCAACAGTTGACAGCGAGGAAATTTTGTGTGAAAAACCGTGTACAAGTGTAGAAACAACAAATGATGATCATATAAATAGATTAGCACTTGGTGATATAGAAGATTGTCCGAATGATAGCGAAGAGATGAATGAAGATATTGATGATATTCGTGCGAAGTATAACATCGGAACTGATTCGTGTATTCAACCAGCTGATTTTTCTGTCTTCGTGAAGCAAGAAAATAACTTACATGCAGTAGCGCCAGCTGAAAAAAATAAGTTGAGTGCACTTTTATCTGATAATACAATCGAAGCATTAGCGTTTTCTCATATTTTTCCAGATGGACGTGGTTCCTTTGACGAGGAACGTCTATCGAAGCTAAGTTGGAAAGAGTATTGCAAAGTACATCTTTTCTCATCTGATTCAAGATTTGCATCTGATTCTAATTATATTTTTTTCTTACAATATCTAGCAGATTTAAAACAAACTTTTTCTTCAATTAATATTGCATTTCGTAAAAAATTGACTTTAAATGCTGGACAAAGTAGCGATGATAGTCAAATGAAATTTCTTTTAGGCCAAGATATGATTTATCGGCATTTTCAATCAGTACGAGGAAGTCCACAATATTGGCAACAACGTTTGAAAGATTTGTTTGCTATGACTCGACAACTAGGTTGTCCGACTTTTTTCGTAACGTTGTCATCTGCCGATTTACGATGGAAAGAATTTGTAGATACTTTTGTTCGACATACTGGACAGGAAGTGAAAGATTCATATTCTTTTGCTGAAAAGGCGAGACTTTCACGAACAAATCCTGTGCTCGCTGCTCGTATGTTTGAACGCAGATTTAATAACTTGATGAAATGATTTATCTAAGGTGGATCATATTCGTTGGGACCAGTTGATGATTGGTTCTCTAAAATAGAGATGCAATTTCGAGGATCTCCACATTCTCATATGCCTCTTTGGGTTAAAAGTGCACCTAAGTATTATGGACCTAATACAGACAAAAAAAAAACTCGAGATGAAATTGTTCAAATCTGTGATAAATACATCGCCACACGCTTTCCATCATGAACTGAAGACAATGAGTTACATAATCTTATTAAAGATGTTCAAACTCATTCACGCGGTCATTCAAAATCATGTTTAAAGTTTCACAATACTATTTGTCAACTTGGTTTTCCTCGCCCAGTAGCTCAACGTACTTTTATATGCGAGTCATTTAAGTCTGAGAATGATCAATGTAAGGAACGTGTACAACGTGCAAAACAAATTTTGAAAGAAATGAATGCGACTATGAATATGTTAGAAAAAGAAAAAACATTGCTATGGTCCGATTTTGATGGTCTACTCTGTAAATATAATTGAACCTATGATGAATACGAATGGTCTCTAACAGTTGTTCATCGAAGACCGACATTAATTCATAAAAGAGAACCGAATGCTCGTGGGATCAATCAGTACAATGAGGAATTACTAATAGCATGGAACGCAAACATGGATATTCAGTTTGTGCTTGATCCGTACGTATGTGCAAAGTATTTAATGTCATATACAACAAAGCCGGAAAGAGAAATGAGTCTTCTTCTCGAAGCAACTCACAAAGAATGTCGTGAAGGCAATATGAGCGTAAGAGAAGAAATGAAAAAACTGACAGGAACATTTTTTAATCATCGACAAGTAAGCGTTCAAGAAGCGATTTATCGCGCTGCCGGCGTGCCTCTCACATATTCAAGTCGCAAAGTGATATTTATTTCATCACATTCAAATAGCTGCCGATTTCTTAAACCTCAACATATATTGAAACAAATGGATCAAGAAAACAGTGATATATACATGTCAAATTTAGCAGATAAATATTTCGATCGTCCTTTAGATTCATATTCGAATATCTGTATGGCAGATTTCGCATCCGATTACGATATTGTATCTGCTACCAGATCTGCTAAAAAACCGAGAAATTCAATAAAAAATCTGTAAACATTACCGTTTGCAATAAAACAACGATGTAATAAAAAACCTATAATTATATATCCTTTTTTCAATCGTGAAACAGATCCAGAAAATTATTTTGAAAGTCTTCTTGTACTATATTTACCTATTCGAAATCGTGATGAATTAAAAAACCATACCAATTGTTTTATGAAAATGGTATAGTGTATGATTTTAATAAGAACTGTGATCGAAAAGTGAAAGATATTGTATGTGAGAATCGAAAAAAGTATGAATGTCATTTTGATATTAGTAAAGAAATGGAATCTATTTTTAATGAATTAGCTACTCAATCTAAAGAAGATGATTGGGCTGATGTTGTAGCTACCATAGAAAAGAATCGAATAGATCAAAATGAAATAGAAAATGAAGAAAATCCAGAATTTGAATTGATTCATAAGAAGAAGAAGAAGAAGAAGAAAAGCAACAATATAATTGATTTGAAACAATCTTGCTATTCGTCTAATGAGATACGATCATTGTTAGAATCGATGAGTGAAGAACAACAACATGTGTTCTATCGAGTTCGAGAATGGTGCACAAAACGTTTGCGAAATCCTGGCATTGAGCCTATTCGTGTATTTATCACTGGCGGTGCGGGTACTGGTAAAATTCATTTGTTAAAATGTCTACATTACGAAGCGACAAAATTTTTTTCTAGAAAAAAAAACACTTAGAACCGGACGAAAATATTGAAGAAATTCACACTTGAGGGTGTGGGTGTGGGTGTGGGTGATCCATTTTTAATTCAGCCCAGACCCACACCCACACCCACACCCCGCCATATGTACTTCTGATTGAAATTTAAATCGATAGCAAACTCAAGAACATCTGTTTCAGTGTGTGCTGAATTGAATTAGAGAAGGGATGACAGCTGAAAGCAAACCCTAAAAAATGTTTCATGCAATGATTTGTTGAATTGCAAGAGCAAGATAGTTTCTTCAACGATTCAGAAAAGAATAAAAAGGCTTTTACACGAGGATCGAAGTTGAACACTCTGGTCTCGATCCTTTTATGTATCGATACTCTATGATTTCGATCATCAATCTTACGTTCATTACCTTATCAAGGATAGTTTTTGAATTCGAATTATTCATCTTTTCTTTTATAGGGTTTGAATGATGTATATACTTTTACCTACAGTTTCTTTTTTTTTAATGTAAACAACTATTCGAAATAAATAAAAGGATGGTCAATCATTGTTTCTTAGTTATCTACCATTCTCAGATAAGTCAATAAGAAAATAGTCAACTACAAATAAGTTACAGCATCTCGATTTCAAACTTTCATATCAATTATTTAAGATTTTCAAACCAACATCAAACTGTTTTTTATGCCAACATGGGATTTGTTTTTTCAAGAAACGAATTTCAATCGTAGCGACACTCAGAATAAGCAACAGAACGGGTGTAAGCGACGTTTTGGTGAGTGGGTAATAATGTTTTCTGCTACACCTACTGTAGTGAATAATGCGTCAGTAACGACAAAAAAATACTCATAATATATTCCTTCGCTAGTCTGCTGTCTCTTTCATTAGTCGGCAAACTACAACATAAAATGAATCTTCGAAAAATTTTACATCAGCCACTCGTCTATCTTCTGCTCGTCTGTCTTCTGCTTGTCTTTACTTTTATTGGTACTCTCGTCTATTCTGAAAATGTCGCGGCAACCTATACAGTCAATAAAGATTTTTTCAATGTTATGAAAGCCCCCCAATTCTCCATCTACGATGCAAGCGAACAACAATTACACTATCGAATTCAATCTAAATTTTCTCTATGGCACATTATCGAAATTATTTCCTATCCATCGAACGAACTAATTGCGAAGCTTAGAAGTCAGTGGTTTATTTGGTTGTACGCAGCAAATATTTCAATTTTCGATTCGCCATCAAATCAATGGATCAATGGAAGCATTCACAAAAATCTAGCATTCTTCGGAGATAAATATACTATAGTATGGAATGGAAAAGTTATTGTGATGGAAACAAAGTTTGCTTCGCTTATTACTAAATTTCATGATCAACAACAAGGAAATCTATCGGCAAAATTTCATAAACGCTGGATTTCTTTTGTCTGGTCAGACAAGTATGATTTAGAAATATTTTCGAAAGAAATACCTGATACACTATATATGCTAGCATTGGCAGTCAAAGATTATACTGATTCTCAAGCACAAAAACATTCTGAATATAAAGCAACATCGAGAAACTGAAAATTGCGTGACAAATAGACTTTGTTCTGGTAATTTTTTTAATTTTTACAGGTGCATTTTTAAGAATAAATCTTATTCTATTTTACAAATATTATTGTAAATGAATAAAATATTTGCGATTCGATTTCATTGGCGACTGTGAATAAGTATTGAGAAATAAATAATAAAATAATGCTTCAAAAATGAGTAGAATATTAGATTATCATCTGAGAAAAATATCCACTCATTCACGTCTTCACTTGAGCTGGAAGATGATAGACAATATTTTTCAAATATGAATTGTGTTTTTTTTAGTTGAAAACTGCTACACCAAAGTGTTAGTGAAAAATCAATCTAGGCAAGTATAATAAAGAAAATTTACTCATGAAAATATTCTTCCATTTCTTCACGGGTTGGGACGATTGCATACTTGGAGGGCAGCTGGTATATATCTGTACCTATTACTCGATGTATGTGTAAAAGAAAAGAACACTAATTAATTACCACACTTACCCTAAAAGCTACAAATGATTTCATGTCTACGAACTTAAACCAATTCCGCCTAATTCGATTATCGACATATTCTGTATAATCAGTCGTTACCTAATAGCACAGAAAAGTGCAACAGAATGACGATATCATTCAATCGTTAGAGTCTTCAAAAACCGTTAGCTATTTGCGACTTATGAGAACTGAGATTTATTCTGAATTAAGAAGGTTACAACATTAATTTAAAAAGTATCGTACTCTTGAGACAAAGGAATATTATCGAATCTTTGTATACTTCGGAAGTTTTCAGTATTCTTTCAATGTTTAAAAAATTCTATTGATTTTTCCACAACGTACTAATTCTATATAGGATATACCTCCGTAAGAATGTTTAGGATTTAAAAATTAAATGAGTACAGTTTCTGTTGTCCTGATTCGTCACGCGAATTGTTCGTGGGGGATTTTAGATCATATAAGGTTCCTTCGTTGATGGTATACGTGATGCAGGTCTCACCCGGTTTTTAGATGAAGCTAGTTCCATGCGTGCCTTTAAGAAAGACGTTGGGCAGCTCTCATATTCTGCATAACTTTTACAGCCACAACAGCAGCAAAAATACCTCCAGAAATCCCATAAACACTCCCATGGGTACCGCTTATACTTGGTACAAACAATATGGCAGCAACAATAACACAATTTGCAGCAACGACGCTTTTTTAAGCACCATTTTACATGAAAACATCGGTTTGGACCTACAAATGCGCGCCAGACTGCCCAAAGCCAGCCAATGGTCATCATCGAAATGGCAACCGCGAAAGCGGTAATCGCAAGTTGAGATGGCCGGTCATCCCAAGTATACCAAAGCATCCATGCCAACCCGCCGAAACCACTTAACGGTATGACAATGCATAAACAAGTTAGCCAATTGTGATTTTTATTGTATGACAGGTAATAAACTAAAGGAACAATGCACGCGACTATACCGAGCAGGCCACCGCATATGCCGAGCGTGTCAAGTACATCTTTTGCAGTTTGGTCTTGATAAACCCATGCTACGCACCAAACATAACCATTGTAGTTAGAAACATTGACGTAATTTCCGTCAATACAACTGTAGGGCAAAACATCGTAATTTCCCCGTGTAGTGAAGCAGTCAGAATCAAATGTAGGACATTTACGACCATTTTTTACAGTCTGATTGGATAAGATTAAATTTTCGAAAATGATTGACACAAAAACGGCGAGAATAGCAGCAGTTAAAACATCGCTTAATACGCGTATGAAACATTTTAAGTCCGGTACAGAATTTTCGTCCTCCTTAAGATCGATGTAAAGATATTTCTCCAAGGATGCTTCATTTTGTTCAACTTGCCTTTCTCCCACAGTAGGATTGGCTTCACTTTCACATTTCATACCGGTGCCTGACTCTGGTAAGCTAGTTGTATTTGAGTTGCTTTTCACCTGAGGGAGGAAGGTTTTTTTACAAGTGGCACAGTAACCTAAATGTTTCGAGTCAACATCTCTTAAATCCTTCGATTGATCTCCTTTTGCAGAAGAAGTAAGTTTTGATCCACAAGAAACACAATGCGGTGGCTTTGGCGAGTCATCCTTTGCCTTATCTATTCCAAGAATCAGACCAAGAATAAACCAATTACTACGTCTATTGATGATGCTGATGAGAATGAATAACACCGCGAAAGAACCAAACGGGACACCATAAGATAATGCCGTATAGTTTGATTTGGTTGGTTCCATAATCCAAAGATCTTAGGATGGTGTAACTCGTAGCTGATACTTCTTATTCTTTTAATAGAACTCAAGAACTAATCAACAGCGTATACCTGAAACATAGTGAGAACAATGTAAGTCTTGCTGAAAAATATTCCTTCTCTGTTTCGCTAAAGCATAGACGAAGTGTCTGATAAAATGCTGCCGCTGGAAAGCTATCAATAGTTCTTCACAAGCTAATATTTTGACTTTTTGAAAATGATCATAGTCGTATTCATAGACTTTTATTGTGATTCAAAAATATTTCTATACAGCTGAAGCGTGCAAGGATGTCTAAAAGAACTAAAATAATCAATGGCTAAGGAACTGGTCACCTATGAAGAAATGCACTGACAGATATACAATGATATTATATTATATAGAAGACTAGTCGCCTGGGAAGTATTATATAAAAAAGAGACAGAATCACAACTTGGTCTTATCCCTACCACTCTTTTGTAAAAAATACTTTGCAATGTTCAATGTTGAAAAGCTTAAATATTGGTTAAGACATCTCCCTAGTATGTTCTTTTCTTGGAAATTTCTAGAATNNNTACCCCCCCCCCCCCACACACACACAGAATAGAAGCCCACTGGGCTTCTATTTTGTCTTGAAAATTATAAATCTGAACTTGGGCTTCTATTGCGATCAACTTTTTTTATATTGCAGTTAGGATTTTATCAGCTTACAAGCGCATAAACGCTCAGAAATTAAACTCGGAATGTGTAAATTGTCTAAAAGTTTTCAAAAGAACTGCCATGGTTCCCTAGAGCCTATAAATTTACAAGGACTTCTTTTTCGGTTCAATACTATCAAACCAAGAAAGTCATGCGCGTTTACACTAGTATTCACATTAAAGCGCTCATCTACTTCTACATTTCATGGGACTTTCTATAATACGAAAACTGCCTTTAGCATGATGCATCGATTTAGGAAATTGTCAAGCTTTAAAAAGTCGCAAAACTTTCTATTAGACATATACGAATATAGTGCTACCGGACGACTTTATCATGAGCGCTTATGCACACTTCAAATATGAAATATGAAATGCGGCATATTTTAACTACCGAAACAGATAAGAACATAGAACTAAACCTTTGACAATAGAATAAGGATCTCTCACTTCTAAAAACAAGAGATACTCGAGATCTTTTACGTGTTATAATAATCGATACCGCACCGTCATTCATTGGCATCGGTTGTTGAGTCTTATGAGCTCTCGCGTGACTGATATCGATCATAGTTCAACATTTCTGGAAGTCTCATCTTCATTGAAAGATATGCTCACAATGCTGCCAAGTTAGAAAACTTTTAATCATTCGGCTTTCGAACTCTACCTAATTTCATAAGAAGAAGAAACTTAACAGGATGGGGTGGCTGAGGGTGTGGGTCTAGGCTGAATTAAAAATGGTTCACCTACACCCACACCCTCAAGAACTGTGCTTCTATTATAGGATGGGCTTCTATTCTGTGCGGGTAGAAATGGACGGTGAACTTCTGACATAAAGTGGCTACGTTTTTTTTTGTTACTGAATGAGAATAACACTAGGAGTCCTCGGTGAATTGCACGCTCATAGTGAATAATGAATAATGCATTATGTTTTGGAGAAAAAAGTATTATGGAAAAACATCGAGACAATTACTTTAAATCATATATATCGTGATTGTAGAGGAGAATGCCTTGTTTGTTCAAAAAAAAATGTTTTATTAAAGTATTTTTACTTGTAGACAAGCAGGTCGGCGTGTAAAAGATTGATCGATGTTGAAATCAAAAGAACAAATCACACAAATGGTAGCCTGACAATCAATAGTTCCCTCTATATAATTAGTATGCTTAAAGCTTCATGAAATATTGTTGTTTTAACAAATTTCCATAGTGAGAAATAAATGTGGAAGAATATCACCGAATGAGAAAATAAGATCTGTTGTTTGCTTGTATTGTTTGCTTTTCTTTTTCTTTTTACAATCGACGAATTTGAAGAATTCATGTGTCCGTGTGAAATTGTCGTTGTCAATCAGTGTAAAGAAAGTCAAAAACCAGTTTTCACCGAAGAGCGCACTCAATAATATTTTTGTTTTGCTTCCTTCAAAGATTACATCAAATTTGGAAACTACTCATTCAGTGTTTCTTTTAACCCTTTCCAACCGACTGTTTGAAAATTCCCCTACCCCCATAGAGGAAACTGTTGCCATTTGGCAACACCCGGCCGGAAAGGGTTAAACAAATGCGCCACCGATGTGCTTAACTGGGAAATTTTGATCATAACTGCGCATAAGTGTGACGCATTGATTGTACTCAAAGACCTGTGAGAAACTACAGTTAATTTGCCGTAGTTTCGAATCATGTGATTCAGTCTATTCAATAGTTACCAACTAAAAGAATTCTTCCATAATCGGGATTGGTTATATCAGAGCGTTTACATTTAGCCACAGAGGTTGTTAATAATTAACTTAATTTTACCACAACAAACATGACATGTTTTTACATAGATCTTATTTTGCTCAAAACCAAGACCTGACGGTTTTCGATGGTTCAAATTTTAAATCCGAGGTCATATTATACATTTCTGTTGGTTTTTCTTTATTATAAAATATCAGATAAATTGTTTAATATTTTGTAATAAATATCATTTATATTGTCTTCTCCATTGGCAAATGGCGTGTGACCACTCCTTAGCCATGATCCCAGTTTGACTCGCAATGAAACACGAAAAAAATGATAGGATTTCATGCCTTATTTGTACTTTCGAAGTCGTCTAATAGTTTCTTTTCTTAGAGACATAGGAAGTTATTGTGCCAAATCCTGTGTTCAGTTTCCCTTCGTGATACCCATACCCAATCTTAATCGAATTCGAATATTAATTAGCCTATAAAAACAAAATTGAACAAGAAATTGGAAAGGAATGATACTAACAATTGTTCGAATTCTGATATTTTGAAAATATCTTTTTTGTTCAATGTCGAATTGGGCAACGAATATCTAAAATAATTTTCTATATTATTCTCAATCGTGCCAATTAGATCTTTTTGTTGCTAGTCTTAATCGTTTTCATCCACTTGGCAGCGACCTATTTAGTTCGTGTTAACGCTTTGTTTTAGAAAAAATACAATAGTGAAAAATCATATTAGATGCTCTTGATGGTAAGTTTTAAACCAAAATTGATAAGACAATACATACGCCTACTTTCCTACAGAGTATTAATAGATCTTTTCGTAATAATACGGGAGTTTCAGAATGTGGAATGAACATTTTGATGAAAAAATTAATAAATTGATATAAAAAAATATATTTCGATCTCACATTGATCAACATTTACAAACTAAAATTTAGAAAATTTGGTATTATTTTTTATCAATACCAACTCTTCACATTAGCATGTATCTTATGTGTCCTAGATGAGCACAAAGTAATATCAGCAGACGCAAGAGTTTTTAAAGCTAAGAGCTATATGCAGTATTTATTATATTCATACCGTAATAAAAGGCTACTGAAATTCGAATTTCATGAATACAATTTCCCAGAACATGTGTATTCCTGTTCTATATTAATTTGCAACAATTTCGAAAACTTCAAACGACGTTTACTATTTTTTTTCGTCAATTTCATGTTTAATTATATTTAAGAATTTCAATAGATTTCTAATTTAATCACATATGTATATATATATTTATATACATTGTCAATGAATAAGTTCAATCTATGTAATATATATATGTATATTAATGTGCACACAAAAAATAATCTCTGTTAATAATATTCTGCCATGATGAAGAAAACGAAAAGATAAAGGATATAAAACACAATAAACAAACACATGCATATCTATAAATTGAGAATTAAAAAAGACACAAGTACATTTTTTATAAAAATGACCGCATAAAACAAAAGCTCAAACAGTTGCTTCTTCACTTATATGAATACCAGCTGTTTGCGGTGTATAAATATGACGTTGGGTAGATACACGATGCCATATTTGAGACTAAATTATCAAATAAAAACAATATTTTGATTTATTTTCAAATACATACTGGATGAGATTTTTCGCGAATCTGCTGTCGATAAGCTAAATAAATCAAAAGTTAGTAAATAAACACGTGCAGCAACAAAACAAAATCCGGCTTATTTACCGTCTTGATCATCGCTGTCATAGGGTAGGCGAGCTGCATCAGCTGACGACATACTATCCTATAAAATAAGAGAGAGAGGGAGCAATGGCTTTATAAATTTCTATTATCGAAGCTGTTATTTTTACCAATCCTTCATCAGATTCATCTCCATGATACATCTGTTGTGAATTTGATGAATAATTTTGCATAGTTGAAGTTGTTATATCTCCACTGCTATTTAAACTATCATCACTTCGAGCATTCATATGCCTAAATCAGTAGTAAAAATAATTATTCCATAGTCATATAAGAGAAAAATTGCATACCGATTTATCAGCTTATTTTCACGAGATATATCTTCACTAAAAAAAAGAAATAGAAGATAGAAAAAAATCATTCTACTATTCAAATGAATTCTTTTGACATACTGAATTGGTGAACTTGCATTTAATGAATGTTGCCGCCCGTCAGCACTATCCATTGATTTTCCTAAACGTACTAATTTTTTACTAGGCTTTATCTTAATTTGATCAGATTTTATTGATTGACGAGGACCATCCGGTGTACTATTACTTCTACTGAAGATTTTTTTCATTGATGATAAATAACGTTTTCGTGTTGAATTCGATAGTATGGTCGAACGACGATGACTTGGATGTTTTTGTTCATCACATAGAGTTTCAAAGGATTTATCCGATAGATTTTCGCATAAATTTTTCAAAAAGGAACAACGCGTACGTTCTTGCAATAAAGCAAATGTTCGACAGCGATATGCAGCATATTCAGCATTGATCAATTTTGATAAAATAAACGGTTTCAATTGTTCAGCTGTACGAATATACACAACATTTTTTTGAAGATTAGGTGGAAATTCCTGAATATCTTCCCGAGCGATAAACATTATCTAAATAACGCATATTTCAATTGATTATGTTTGTTAGATTAAGAATTGCTATTTAGAAAGAAAAGTTCATTTTTATCAGTTCGATCTTCCTAGCAGAACTATGTCTAAATTGTCAATGACTCGCAAGAAATTTGTTTTAAAATATGAAACCTCGTTTTAAGACTACTGATGATGGCTTTTGCTAGAATAAAATATCTTGTAAAAATTGAAGCATTAGAATTTCAGTCCAAAGCACATGTAAAAGAAACAATTCGATTAACTGCAGAATGTATTCATTTATAAAATAATATTGTAAAATTATTCTTCAGATATTCAATATTTGGAAATTTTAAAAAACCTCCTAATTTACATCGATCTATGTTTGTAAATGATTTAATCTTCATGCAAGGTTCTCTAATTCCATCTGTCTAATCACGCGATTAGAAATGTTATTCTCGTTGTTAGACTACACAAAATCCTTACGTATTGCATTTCACCGTACAATAAAAACTTACTTTATAGCATGGTCTTGAAAGTATTTGTGCCGGTTGTATGACAAGAAACGCATGTAAAAAGTTTGATTTAATCATACTAGGGTGAAATGGTGTATTTTCTTCTTGAAAAACAATAGCGACAATATCATTGCCAATATGACGTTTACGTTGAATTTGTGTTGTATCATTATTTGTATATGGTAATAATGTACTAACATGAAACATAATTTCTTTTTGATCATAAAATTCGTAATAGGATACGGGCGAATCAGTTTGTTCGCTTACATCCAGACCGCCTCGATAGCTAAAATAATCATTTTTCAAAACGGAACATCAAAATTCAAACACAAATCAAATACCCTTTAAAGTTTTTCAATGAAACTTTCGATGCAATTATGTCAAGAAATTCGTCAAAAGATCGATTATGAGTTTGGTTGTTAAAAAATTCTTCTTCGGTGGTCTAAAATAAAGTTCACATCGTAAAAAACAACTTTATTTTTTGGGTTTTTATTTAATTACTGCGAAACCCTTTTGTTTATCGGTTCTGTGAGTAAAACCAAAAGTAGACATCGAATTTCAGGTTATGCGGTTTAGTTTAAAAAACCACCGAACGGAAGTAATAAAATTCATTTCTCCTTCGGTTCTTGAAAACAAATTCATTCGCTTATTATTCTCGATACAAAAGTAAAACTATTTCTATCATCAAAAGCAACATGAATTTGCTTCGAGACTTTATAGGATCTCTTCAAAATTATTCTGTTCTATGTTGAAGTAGAAATAAACTCTTTGTAAAGAATCAAAGTTCAATGAAAGGCACGTGTTTATCTGAAGTATTGTATAAATAAATAAACTATTGAAATCTTACTTGTCCTCTTCTTTGATAGATAACGCCGAATTTGAATTTTTGAGTTTCTAATTTTTCGTCGTATGACTTAATACAATCTTGTGCTTTGAGATTTGTACAATTTTCGAAATAATCAATATGTAAATTCGGATAGATTTGCTTTGATAAATTAACATAATCGGTTGAATTAGTGGTATTCTCAATGAAAACCATACATTTCGAGCCTTCTTTTGTACGCACAATAACTTTCAAATGTTGATCATACGGTTTTACTGACATAACAACTGGACTGGAATCAGTATCGATGGCATATAAGTTAACATGATACTAAATTAGAAAGATAAAAATACAGATTTATAGTCTTTTAGTTCGATTTTAATTTACTTGGTCGTAAAAATCATTCAAATAAATTGAAGAAATATTCTCAGATATCAAACAACATTCACTAGGAAGAATTTTTGTTTGAATACTCCATTGTGATGGTTCGCCGTAACCTCCTTCAATACGATAACGATCATTAAACCGTATATTTTCATTATCAGGGAAACAATAAATCATTGGAAAAACACCACCGGGTGTTGATGTTAACATCTGATTATTTATCGAAGAAAAAACATATTTAATCGAAAAATCATAAGAAAAAAGCATACTTCTTTTACACGATATTGAACTTCTTGTTCAATTTCTTCATTATTAGGTGATTGTAATTCATTATTTGCATTATCCTGTACGGAATATGTTGAACGTGTTGATACTCTATAACCGAATGAATCCTAAAATAAAAAATGAATTCTGTCAAATAATTCACACAGATTATCATTCAATCCTTTCTTAATGAGAGACGTATGTACATAATAATCTCTAGATTAGCAAATAGGAATAAAGCTAAAAGTACCTTGCAATAATCTTTGTCATTTATGATCGTGCAACATTAACATCTCATTTGTTTTCATATTATTTAGTTGCATAACTTTTATGCGTTGTTCATCGATGATATGCACCATCTGGCTGCTTTTCTTGCGGTTCACGCTGCGTCTTTTCTCTAACTAACATTTTCTTTGCGTATTGGATCTATGTTTTGATCTTATCGGACACACTTATCGTTGCTATTTAGAAAACAAAACATCCCCGCTAGCAATTAACAATTTGTTAGAATTGTCCTAGAGATAGTTCATAATTATGATGAACTTTTCAGGTTAGAAAATATTTCAAAAGGTCAAAATACATTCGGTACCGAATATACGTCATATCGACTCTCGATATATATATATATATATATATATATAGCGAGAGAGAGAGATTTGCATCAAAGGTAATAACGGTAAATATAGAAGAAAACAAAAATCTGCACATTTTCACACAATAATAGCGTCGCCACTTCACACACAAGCAATTATTTAATTAACAGAAGAAAAATGATTTTTCGAAGAATAAAAATTCTATACCTGTCTTTGTTCTAATGAAAATTGACTATTATGTCTACTTCCAAGATTCAACGATAATCGATTCGGTTTTTCTTTGTTGTTGAATGCTTGATTTATTTGTTGAGTTGTTGAATATCTGACATGTGGTGATATATCACTAAACGATGGTATAGTATAAGCATTACGTCTAATGTCCATGGGTAAATCCAGTGAAAAACTTCGCGACAACTGTTGTTGAATATTTTCTGTATCCCCAAAATACCTACAAAATAAAAAAAGAAATAAATCATAAACTTAATATACATAATCAATAGCAAAGTAATTATATATCGTATGAATAGAAGTAGGTGGAATGAGTAAAAGCGAAGGAAAGCGAATGAAAAAGCCACGCCAGTTTGCGATGAAGAAAAAAACACATACTTCGGAAGATTGAGTGACATGTTTGAACTAAGGTATGAAAAAAAAATTGAATAATATCAGGAGAAAAAAAAAAGGATTTAAGTAAACTTACATTGTTGCTATGCCGTAAGGTCTATCCTCGGCATCGTAATAATATTGTCCGTCACGCTGATGACATGAAAAGTGTGTATCAACACAAATGTGCTCTCCTTGATAATCTCGACTAGAAAAAAGTAAAGCCCAATCAAAATTTCTTTTCTTTCTGAAAGTAAATATTTTTGCATACCCATTTAAATAATCATCATTGTACAATTGTTTGGTTGTCAAATGCGTAGTTGGGAAGGAATCGGATTTTTCAAGAAATGGACTATCATGCTGAATAATTGTTTTATTATTATCTAATGTTTCATCTTTAAAAAACTCTGCACTTAATTGTTTAACTTTTGGTTTATCTTCTTCATTATTATTTGCTATCGAAAATTGATTCTCTTCTTCACTCCAACCATTAAGAATATCATAAATTCTCGTGCACCAAGTCATTTTTGAAAAAGAAAATTGATTACATCTAGAATATTTTAAAAAACCGGAAATTAAAATAGTGAGACATTTGTTGTAACAGCAGGAGAAGAACTGCACACTTATGCAAGGCCGTACAATTCTACTGGTATTACTTCATAGGCTATTGGTTTCGATTTTTTTTTCTTGAGTACTCGGTACCTTAGTGCTTGTTAAAAAAAGAGAAAGAAAGAAAGAAAGAAATGCGAAATAAGTCAACGATGACTGGATTGTCCGTCTAGAAAACAGGAAGAACATCTGTATATGCACTGTTTAATTTGAATGAATAAACCGTTTCTCTCTAAATCTTGCTCATTGGTTTAATGTAAACAAAAGTATGTACAATCTTCTATTCATTAAACAAAAAATGACCACCTTCATTATTCTCTCTATATGATATTTACTCGATTATAAACATATACGCGTTCAATACAAATACTCTTCGTATTGAAAAGATCAAGTTGACAATAGAAGAGAGAAAAATGTTCAACACATTTAGTTAGATGAGATTTTGCAAATGTATATAACAACAGGTAAACAAAACCTTCAAGACTATATTTATACATTTAGTATCAATAGAGGAAACAAACATGATGACAACCTTTAATTCAATTCAATTCATCATATAACTATAAACGTAAAATGTAATGCATACATCACTATAACTGTTATTCTCAAACGAATATTTATGACCCTTTTACCCTTTATAAATAGATTTCAACCACTTCTCTACTACTATTCACATCTCATCCGATTTTCTCGCTCCTTAAGCACAAACGGAGCACTTAATATTATACTCAAATAAGATAGAAATGGAAATTTAAATTCAACTTATACTTACAGTACCATCAGCGTATGCATGAACTAATCTTTTCAATGTATATTTAACAAAAAAGAGAAACATTTGTATAGAATAAAGTCGTCTAGTGTAGAATCAGCTTTTTAATTCGCTAATCTACACTTAGATAGTATTGTTCACGGGAGTATCTGTGATTATTCAAGTGTTGATCGGCGACGCCTGGCAATCCAATGTAGTTACACAATCGTTTCGATTCGTACAACAGTTAGAAAGTGACGAAGAGGAGCAAACAATACATATGCTGACCTCGGCAACATGCAATTGATTTCTCAAAAGAGAAAAAAATGAGAGAAATAAAACGGAAACAAGTTGTCGCAAGAGAAGAAAAAAAAAAGAGAATTGGGTCAGTCAATATATAAGAAAAAGGAAAGAAGAAGAATACAAAAAAAAGAATGCCTTCGATTAGGATGAATTTTTCTTTCTTTTATCGACAGTATAGATCAAGGTTGACAAAATTTTGATTATTTTGCGGTTTTCTAATATCTTTTAACGATGATCTTAACGATTTTCGGATGTAAATGTTATGTTTGTAACACGAACGAATAACATTTTTGTTCTGTCGTTTTTACTTTTTTTCAAGAACTTTTGTTGTTTTTGCACATACTTTTCTAGTAGATATGCGCATTGTTGAAAAAGAAAAAAACAACATCACACATTTCGATTCTGGATTACTCACTCATGAGTAAAGAAAACATAAAGCATGATCGTCTCAGTTGAATTCATTTTACTATGCTTTCTACTTCCTCTATGACTGTGACAAATAATTAATATTACTAATATTCGATAAAAATGACACGTATTACATATGGTGATTATGTAAAAAAAAAACATTACCGGTAACGACGACCGGAGACATACACTTGATTGACCATCGATAATTGACCAACATTCTTCTATTCTCTCTCTCTCTCTCTCACCTTTATTTTATCAATAGACAGGGATCTGCATTTGTATGTGATAATTGGTCATATAGACTAGGACTACTCAATCTTATTCATTAATTGAAAGTAATGCTGAATAAAACAATAATATTACATCGGTCGACGAGACAAATATTGGGCGGTGGTGATGATGATGATGATGAAGTGTCAATAAAAATAAAGTATGTGAATAGAAGAAGAAGAAAGTAACAATGCAATTGTATGAATAAATAAATTGTGGAAAAAAAGAGAGAAAAAACGCAGGTGAAATAGTAATAATAACAAAACACGATGAAATTTTAACGATGCCGATAACGAAATGCAACTGTTTTTTTTTCTAACCAATTTCAAGTAGTTAAAATTGAAGAGTTTTCGCTCTTTTAGAAGAACAAATATGACGAACACAATGAAATGATTTCTTGTTTTTGTACGCTTTGTTTTTATTATCACAATTTACCTTCATATACATATATGATGAAAGAAACAAATCAAATCGAAGAACAGTATGTAATAATATATAATTTAAAATTCCGATGTAACGGACAAAAAAAGCAATATCTTGATCAAATTCAAGTTCATATATACGTATATCAATGTGCAATGCATTTATACGTCAAATCTCAAGAGTGTGTGAGGCGAAATAACAAAAAAAGATGTGATTCTGATTTGTATTATTACGCGCAGTTTCTATCGATTCACTTATAATTTATTATCCGTTGATGATTAAAACCACGATTAGTGGTGTAACGCGACGCAGACTTAACACTCCGTTCTTCACCGCAAAGTAATCAACACTCAAGCTTGTGTCCCACATGCGAATCCCTGAAGGCATTGTCAAAATGTTAAGTCTCCTTCGAAAATTTTTGTTATGACTATGCTGCTAAACGTCCCTAATGGATATCAATAGTGCTGATCAAAATATTTATTATGTATTGAATAATCGATAGCATCGAAAATCACATTCATACTTTAAGAAAAAAGATAACATAGAAAAACAATCGAGTAAATAAGAGCGCAGAGGAGAAAAAAGTATGTGCGTATGCTGAAGACAAGAGACGCAAGTATTCGCATACCTTTTCTTGTAAATGCTTAAAGTTGATAGGATCAAGCGTTTTTTAGATGAGATTATTATTGTTATTTGGCTATATCTTTTCGAGCAATGCACCATGCATCACTTATAAATCTTGCTCTCTCTCTCTCTCTCTCTCGTGTCGACTGTACAACGTGAAATGATCAAAATATAGTTTTGGCATTAGTAAACTATTGTTTGCTAATTGTTATCGATTGGTCATAAACTATACTTTTCTCTGATTGTTATATTATTACAAATACTAATGATAACGCGCAGACTGAAGAACAGGAAAAATAAAAATAGGGGATTTAAAATACACGTGCACTATACTACGTTAAACAATGTATGCCATGTTAAGATCATTATATAATCGTAAGTGTTTCTCATGTTATTTTAAATAAAAAAAACTGACTTTCATTCTTATTCTTTATTCTACTATGTTACAGTTTTGTATTTCTTTTGTCAGTCGCAAATTATTCAAGAAGAAGAAGAAACAAAAAAGTTCGGCCCGATTATGTTTGCATGTGCCCTTATATATAAATATAAATGTATGTTGATTGCTCCCATCGACTTTCAACTTACTGTATCGAATAACAAACTAAAGTTTATATACAAATAGAAAATTAATTGAGCATAAAATAAAAATAGCTCAAAGACAGTCATTGAGTTAGTCGTTTTAATGGTTTTATTATTGATTCGTGCATTGCATTTAATATGATGTGTTGCAGTACTTCATTTTAAAACTGTAATACGATACTGAACAAATACAATAAGACGAAATCATTCTCATGCGCAGTGATTTGCATTAGACTTGTTGAAAAAAAATGAACGTCGAAGGTGAAGCGAAAACTGATGAAATACTGTCAATTTAGGACTTGTGAATGTGTAATTAGATTGAATAATGATAAACATTATTCAAAAACCATATTAATTCATTTGATTTAGATTATACTTGAGCATATCAATTTCATAGTTAAGAAAATAAAAGACGGAGATCGAGTTACAAAATAGAATTCTTTTTCGTATTGACTTATTACGGTGTTTGACTTTAAGATTACTAATATAGACCGAATGTTTGGTGATAGCGGAACGAGTAAAGATTAAATATGAACTATTTGTAATGATTCAAGTAAAAACAAAGAAAAACTTCTATCATTCTTTTCATTTGTTTGATGTGAATGAAATAGTATTTAGAATACATCGATGAAGAATTTCATGTATTAAAATATTCTCGATATAGTGCATTTCTTTCAGATTTAGATTTTAGTATGATAATTTGAAGTTTACGAGCATAAAAAATGGCTAATTACATAGTGGCCTTACTGACTCGGTCATTTCTAGGAGGTTCATCAGAGGCTTTCCGCTTCCGCTATACACAAGGTCAACGGAATCGGGAGGCCTTCACCTACAAATTTCTTCTTGTTACGCTAGTATATCGTTTGTTAAAACTATAAATTATTCTAACATTCAAATAGAAAGAATGGCTCATTCATTCATTTTTTTTTCTTAGAAAGCCGTACAATGGTTATGTATCCGAGATATAAGAACTCTCTGTCTGTTTCTGCGGAGGCACCAAATGCACTGTGAAGGTTCTCTTTTTACAATATATGTTCACATGAGCAAATATTGACTACCCTACAGGTAGACATGACCTCGCTTCTTTTTTCTTTTATCAATGAGACAGAGTATCACTGTATATGTGCACTTATCCCTTCGAAAAAAAATACTTCTTTCTCTATTGATTTAGTCGATTCGTCGGATGATTTTCAGGTTGTAAAATAACGTCAAATGTCTTGTGCAGTTTTGTTTTCAATGTACGTACTGTAGAAGAATCACTCGTCTGATTATAAATCGAATCAGTACAGTTGAAAGAAATAGTAAACGAAGAATATTTTACAGAAAGTGTTCTTGATGAGATGAAAATGCCGATTGAATTTAATCAATAGCATATAGAATTTTCATAGATATTGGTGGAGCTCGTACTGCTAAAAGATCTAAGTCTACATCATCTTGTAAATTCAAAAAGCATAGACAACTTTTTAATAGTAAAAAATTGAGATTCGATTATCGAAGTTCACGCATTTATTAATAAAAATTTTATACTATTCGGATCTTGAGGGTATGAGTTTGGAATAAGGAAAGACGCATCCTCACACCGTCAGTTTAACGTCGATTTTCATAGATTTATGAATGAATAAAAATTCGACCATAACTAGTATTTCGGCTCGTATAGAAAATATTTTCGCAAAAAAATAAAACACTCGAGTTAACTGTATTCTTCAGAGAACAGCCATAGGTTGTTCTCTCAAGTGTCTTTAATAAGAAATCTTTTTTCTTTTCGAAATGATTATCATATCGATCATCATCTAGCGGATTAATACTTAAATCATTAAAGCTCAATTTACCTTGTAAAATCAAAACTCGACAGGGGAATTTTCGGGTTTCAAACGCAAGAATCCTACCTCAAATATAATTTGAAATTGTCAACGAGTCGAAAAATAAATCGATTTTCAGAAAAAAGAAAACAAATAAAAGTGTTTGGCATATGAAGAACAGTGAGACGAGCACTGCTTTCGAGAGTCGTTATGAAAATAAATACATATTGAAAAATGGTCAAGGCCAGACGAAATGATTTTTCAATTGCGACATTTTTTTATTTACGTATGATTTTTTTTCGTTTCAAAATCAACATGAATGCGCACGACCAAGATTCTGCCAACTGTATTTCGCAATCGAACTTGAACCTTTGAATTACAGTTTCAATGAATGAAAACATTTCCGCTTCATTTCATTTTTAATCTAATAGCAGCCGTCTATTCACCCAATATGAATGGTCTTCGGTTTGTCACAACTTGTTAACTGAATGCGCGAAGGAGATGAAATTTAAATTACAGCAAGATATATGAATGTACTAATTTCAATCGGCTTTATTTTGACAAGATTAGAGAGCTGCATTAATGCATACAGTTTCTATCGCAAAGCAAGGAGGTGCACATACATGTCAAACTTCGAGTCAAAACAAAAGACATTAAATTATGTAAAATGTAATCTTGAATGATTAAATGTGATCGTTTCGCATGAGAAAAATCTAATAGATTCTTTTAAATAAAAAGAATCGCTCCAGAAGAATAGCAGAAAAATTGTAAAATGTTTCATAAATAGCGTCACTGATAATGTATTTTCTTATCAAAACTTAAAATATTAGAGAGAGTAAAATAGGGAATAAAATAAAAGGCAAATGCATGATAAAAGCACGATAATAACAACGACAGCACAATGAGAAACAAAACAAAAAAAAAACTTGAAATCCTAACACAATTAATCGTGTTCTTATATCCGTTGAATTTCGAATAGTTTCACATCAGTATCATACCATATTGGTGGCTCAACATTTCTATAGAAATTTAAAGAAAAAAGAATATTTTTGACTTTGTTTTAATATATTTTTACCTGAGATAAATAACGCCCCAAGTGTACGTACGAAACCACATCACGGTACCAGAATTTGGCTGATATTTACGAATTAAAATCGGATGTGGTATCGGTAAAAGACCAACAAGTGTGCCATGTCGAAGAAATTTAATTATTTCACTTTCATCTGTCAAGCCACGATCCATACAAATCTTTTCAACTTGTGGAACAAGTACTTGAAGAAGACGCATTATGGTTTGTAACGGTAATTTTCCTTTCCATGATTGTGCCCATGCGGATGTTGGCGTCCAAATGCCATTATCAGTTGAATAATTATGATTTGAAACAGTACCGCCATTTGATGATGCAGGCGTAGAAGCCTTTATAAATATAAGTAAAGCAGTTGAAATAGTTAAGTCGGGAAAAGCTTTCTTTATTACCTGACTCGAGTTTGCTGATGTTTCATGATTTATATTAGATCTTTGACTTGGAGGACTATTTAAACTTTCCGATGCAGCCAATGTACGTTCGGTCATTTTATGGATGGCTACGAGAAGAAGATACAATTTGCAATAGATGTTATGCGAATAAGATCTCGAAGAACTCGAAATATATTAAGTACTGGTCAACATTTTTCAAGTTTCACATCCGACAACCCACAGTGATGCTGAAAATTTATTATACACCTACGCTGAGGTTACAATTTTGAAAGTCTATCGAAATGAAGGCGGTCTTGGAGATGTGCGCCTGCATTCGTCTCTTATCCTCGAAGTAACGATCCGATTTCAATTAGAATTGTTTATTAACAGTTATACAACTGTTGTATGACAGAATCCGATTCGAACTATTCTCTACCCTTTAACTATTATTCTTACATGGCGTTTCAGGTAATGTTGCAACCATTGAACTATTTACTGTTGTTGATTGCTGAAGTTTGTCTCCGTTCGATGTTGATTCATCATCCGTATTGCTTCTTGAATGCGTTTGAAAAAGACTTCGTTTCTTTTCGGATTTATCTGGACTTGATTTTAGTGATGAAATAAAACCACTTGATTTTGTACTAAATTTAGCTATTGTTGGCATATCCGTCGGGAGGTTGCTCAATGAGAAAAAGATTTGTCGTTTACGAATTATTGTATAAATAAGATTAGCATTGCCTAAAAACGATCGTTTAATTTCGTTGGTAAAGTAGAAATCTCTCTTTTTACCATCGAATTGATATTGAATAAGATTATTGAATGCTTCAAGAAGAAAAAATACAAGATGGTGATTATCTGATGCGGCAAAAAGAAACGATGATGAACTAAATGCCTAAAACGAAATCAAGGTTATGAATAAATTTTTCTATAATTGATTTCCTACTTCAAGTAAATGTATTAATTTATTACTTGACACCATTGACAAAGTTTTCAGGTAGGGCGAAATATTAACAATAATGGTTAGTAAACAATCATATAGTGGTTGCATACGCTGAGATGCTGAGATAATTATTTTATGAAAAACCTTCAGAAAATAAACAGAAGAAATGTGATATTTCTCTTAATATATTCAATTTAAAACAAAATATTGATTCTTTACAATAATCAATAGATCTGCATGCGTTCCAGTAAACACAGGAATATTCATTGGTACTCGTGTGACGTATGGCTTATTTAATCGTACACCAAAATTTCTTTCGCCACTTAGTAAAAGTAAAATAAATATACCAATATGCATTATACCAATTTTAGCTAGAGTTGAAAATTATTTTCTGAAGGTTAAACTATAATTTTAAAATCACTTACAAGAATCTTCACGAGCATCATTAAGAAAATAGAGAATTGGTACGAGTAGATCGAGTACTTCACTCGATTTTAGAACATAATATAAAAATTTCTATTAGAAACAAAGAAAATGAATGATGATTTTTTATGTTATTGCAAACCTTATTTCGATCACAAAATTTCCAAAATAAAATTAACAATTCTTGATAAAATCCAATTTTCTTACAAGAACCAGGTAGATAAGTTTGAATCAGTGGATTATTTAATAATCGACAAAAACCTTTTAACAATACGCTAAAATCCTAAAAGAAAATATTTAACATTATTTTTAAGACTAAAAAATCAAAAAAATATTTTATAATCAGTACATTGCTCTATTTCACTAACCGTTCATCCTTCAGATTTTACTAAAATCACCAGACAAAATGTTCAAATATGAATTAAAAATTACAATTTGACGTACTATCGTTTCAAGCAAATTATCAATTAAACCAAAAATTACCCAATGATTTACCCTCGATCGAAAGTAAAATCTCCAGAAAGAAAAATTCCTTTGAGCTCAAACTTTCAGAACATTCTACTCATCAGTTGATTTATTTGCAGAAAAAACTATTTTGCATCCGCCTCGCAAATATTTTAGTTCTGTCCTGTATACTTTTCATAATATTTCGACTATAGATTTCTGTTGCACTAACACCCTCAAATGAAGCTTCAAAATTTTCACACATCACAATATTTTCCGTTGAACATTTTCTATCGCTATAACTAAGTATTTTGTTTGAAAAATAAAAATAAATGATTCTTACATCATCTCTATGAATGCGTGATAAATAGTTAATAAATAAATTTGAACCTTCATCTCCTATTGACATTTTACTAGTTGATGACGATGACGATGAAATGTGTTCGTTTATTGAAGATGAGCTATTATCCAGTGTAACACATAATAATTGAGCAGCAGCTTCGACTAGAGGTTCACGTGTATCAGTAAATAAAAGATAATTATACGGTAAATAACCAACAGGATCATAAGAAAATACAATATTTATTAACGACGTAAATAAAGGTAATGTTTGACTAAATTAAACAAAAAAAAATTAATTCAGTTCAAAATTTAGCAATTAATTTACCGATTATCACTGGATGTGAAATAATTTAACCATTTGTTTGGATAAGATTGTAGTTCAACTAGAAATTTCGAAAAGAAAGTTTTTAGTCTCTACTCGATAAGTACAATCATCGAGTGAAAATAACCACTTACCTGATGGTTTCATATAGATCGTTTCTGAAAAGCAGGCAAGCAAAAGTTTGAGAATTTCCGTTCGATGTCTATCATTGCTTGGTGAATGTACAGGTGAATGAGCACAACCAACACCAGCTTCCCAAATATATTCACAACTATCAATCGTATGAATATCTTCTGGGTTATCCTAAATTCAAAAAAAAAACAAAAATTCTTTGTCAAATTTTATTATAAATTACTCACTGGTCCTTTTTTCTTCTTTGAAGAAACCGTAAAATCCGGACAAAATAAAAGATCCTTAAAAATAAATCAGAACATTGTGAAAGTCTTAATCATTTTTTCTTTATTTACTGCTAATGTTTGAAGAAGTCGCTGCGCTAATGGTGGTTTACTAAGATAGTCCTAGATTTGGCAAACAAACATTATCTTATTTGACTACATTAATGTTTTCCTTACGCCATTTGATGTTGTTGTTTGCTGTTGTCCGTTAGGTATATCAGACCAAAAGAAACCACGCCATTCAGATTCCTCAAATATATATGGTAATAAACGAGTAAGTAATCGGACACAATTAATTGCTAGAAATAGGAAAAAAGACAAAACAGTCACGATTTTTACTAGAAAAACAAAATTCCCCTAACCAGCTATTTGGTCTCGTTCTGTTTGACACGAATGCTCGGCAGCTTGTTGTAAACGATCAACAAGTTTATTACATAGTATGGCTAGACTCGATGGTGATTCGTCTCGTAATGATCGAATTTCTGCAGCTGGAACTAAAGCAAATATGTCTTGAACATTAGAAATTTTATCCGACCAAAATTGATCCCAAAATGATTCATCATTCGATTCAATTTGCTGAAATAACAAAAACATAATATTAATAATAATATATGCTCTTTGTTATTAGTCTATTTTACTTGACTGCGTGCTGCTAGCTGAGCAATAGCTGCACGAAAATCGACTTTTGAATCTGTATTACCCATTTTATAATATTAAAGATATCTACGATTATGGTAGACAAGGTGAAATGAATGAATGTAAAGAACAACAATTTTTTCATTGGTTGATTATGTTCATCAATCATACAAAAACGTCAAAGGACTCTTACCACATCGATGACAACGCTACACTGAGTATATAATTACCTATTAATGTCAATGTTTCTTTTTTTCTTTTACACAAGAAAGGTGGCGTAAGGTTTCTCTTCGAATGAAAAAAGATTTAAGTCAAATGTGTTAAAAGTCCTTCGCATAAAAAAATCCTGATAAGAATAAAAGAACAAAACTGTTGATTTGTTCCAACAGTAGTCGTAAGAGATTCTTCTCGCAAAATAAATTGCCTTCAATGAATTTTCTGTACATACGTATACTCGATCTATCTGTGTGAAAAAGAAATGGTGTCGAAGCCAGAAGGTTACTCAGTCTCCTGTAATAACCTTTGGCCTTGTTCTAGTTCCAAGAAGGACATGTGTTGTAATATTTGATTTTCATCTATAAACAGGAATATAAATCTCTTAAGCAGTGGTTTTGGAGTTCAGTCACGAACACAAAAAGTCTTTTATTCTGGCAAGAATCTTTTCAAGACTGAGTGTCGAAGTCAATATTCAATACCAACGAACACGTCATGAAATATGATTACTATGTAGAGCTAGTGAAGCGAATCAGTTAGAGATTTAAATCACAAAAGATTAAATTACCGATTAATAGCAATCAACATAGTGAAGAAAATATTGAATTATTTACATCAAGTATGAATACAATCGTTTTTATGATATAGCCTATACTGGCTTCCGATTGCTATTTTTTTAAAATATAGGATTCCTTTATAGGATCAAATTTGCTTAATTATAGGATTTTCTCCAAAAAATGACAACAATATAGGATTTTTTATGCGGAAATTTTATCCAATTGGCTTAGTGCTGTTATTAATTTCTGTGTTCGAATTTTTTTTAATAAAGTTGCTGATAAACAGCTCAACTGTAATTAGAGTTTTCATGCTATTCAGGGTTGCCAGCTGTTCAGGTCCCAAATGGGGTACACGCCGGGTACAACTGAGTTGTAAATGGGGTACATTTGTGAGGTACGCAGTTTACATCTTTCATACTGCTCATCAGCGACAGAAATCAGTTTCGAAAACTGCTTTCAATCTAGAAAGAGCATTCTCAGTTTTTCTTTTTACTATAAAGCCTAGCTTTCAAATTGAAATCTTTATTTTCCAATAAATATGTTGACAATAAAATTTCATTTTGACATACATCTATTCAATTCAATCATAATAAAACAATGCTTACTCAACGCGAACCTTCTCGATTTATATTTACAGTAACTGTTACACGCTTTTTTCGAAACTGTATTTTTGTTGACTTTTGGCACACTTTATCAGTTGTGGTTGCGTTTGAGCAAAAGAAAAAAAATCTTCACATTTCACAGTATTATTCAATCTGATTTTCAATTCAGCAGCTATCTTTTCATTATCGCCATCAAATTTCGACTGGCTGTCCATACGCTTTTCATATGACTAAAAACGCCTTCCACGAATGCATCCGAGCGAAGCATTGAGTACACATAAGAAACATGTTTTTGCATTTCAAATTGATGCTTCACATCTTTATCAATACGAGTAAATTTCGGATAAAGAGACAGTAATCTTCTGAATTTCAACCAAATATGGATGATACTGGTCGTAACATTGAAAAATGCAGATAGGGTACAAAAATGCGTGCCTCAGAGGTACAATTTTTTTAGGTACAAAAGGCTCAAATGGGGTACGGCTGGCAACCCTGATGATAATCACACATGCAAACATTTCTTTCATCTAAAAAAAAATAGCAAAATTTATCGATTTTTGAAAATTTTGAATTTTTTTCAGTAAAATATAGGAAAAATAGGTATTTTTCGAGAACATAGGACAAAAACAGGACGTTTTTCCAAAATATAGGAATTATAGGAAATATAGGTCGAATCGCATGCCAGGATATAGCCAAGAAAAAGAAAAGAATGGCGTGCATGATAATTTTCACGCATTGAAAGACGATTTCAATTAGCATTGTTCCCTATGTCAACCATGTGAGAGGTAGCAGATATTACCGTCAAAATCATCTTCACTATTTCCTTCGTAACTACACAGTCGACTTATTAACAGATTCAGCTTCAAATATTCTTGCACTGCAGAAATTCAGATATGAACTGCAAATATGATATTTGGTTTAGTCGTTAAATAATCCCATTTCTTCGATGATGATTATTATGAATATGAAAAAAGTGTACAACTTTTAATAAAACTGTATAGCGCATAGCATTAAGTCTTACGGCGTAGACTTCAGTTTTTTTTCTGAATTATTGTACTCAAACAATACAGTAGATGCTGTGATCCACCTATTCAATCGATAAATAAATCACGACATCTATCCGTTGAGTTCATATCATTTATTCTTCTACAGCAGCCTATCACTTTTTTTCTTTTCGAGTTTATGGTTTGTGCACTGTTCGATTGAGTGAGAGTGAAGTGTCCTTGTAAATTTAGCAAGAAAATCATGAAATCAATTTATATATCTTGTCTTTTAATCGTTGGTTTTCTCTCAAGTAAATGTTTAAATATTTACAAGTTTTTTCTCATTTTTTTTCTTCTATTCAGTAACCTATGGACTTGAATGTTATGTATGTGAACAACAAGAAGGAAATGATGATAAATGTGTAAAAACTGTTCGTATGTGTCAAAGATATGAAGATACATGTGCAACGTTAATTCTCTATACAACACCTCATGAATGGTAAAGATTAATAAAATATTTGCGAAAAAAATCTCAATCTTACTTTTAAGGACTCCACGTCTTGAACGTCGTCATTATATATCAAAAGGTTGTGATACTCGGGATGCATGTACACGCCGTAAGTTGTTTTTTGACAAATGAAATTGTATTTTATTTTTACTGCATATAAATATCAGTTCTGTATGGTTTGGCAAGTGTTTGTACACGTAATTGGTATGAAGACTGGGCATGTGTCGAATGCTGTCAGGGAGATCGATGCAATCGATATGTTGTTGTATGTTGACTTGAAAAAAAGCTTTTTTTATTCAATGATTTTCAATCGTTTTTGTTTTTAGCTTGGCTCAAATAATATTCGTGCATCAGTACTACTACTTGCTATGATGTCCCTAGCATCATTATTTATCTGTTTTTGAATCTCATTTTGTTAACTATCGCTATTCATAATCATTCCAAACTTTTGTATGGTTTTATCAAAATTATCATTCTTACTTTGTACTATAGTTCTTTTGTATACTTTTCACACAATTGTTCTCTTAAATAAAGAGTTTTTCACGTAGATTAAAATGCATATTGTATCAATTGTTAAATCTATTAATTAAATATAGCCGTAGAAGTTCGTTTTCAAAGATAACATATTCCGAATACGGTCCATTCAGCAACTCTCGATTGTTTTTGCTTTAAATATGAAACTTTAGTATTTGTTATCTTGGATAGCAAGTTATTCAATGGAATATCAGCGGTATACTGTAGGAATCTTGTGCGCAGAATACTTAATTAATATACACCAAATATTTGCTTTTGAAAATGAACAAATTGTCTTTGTATTTCTGAAAAACCTTCATAAAAAAAAAGAAATATTTTTTTCTAACGATATTGTGTTAAGGCCCCCCCCCCC
>OENM01000052.1:6123-23688 GCA_900239745.1 Rotaria magnacalcarata
TGTTGCTTTATTCAATTTAAAAGTATAATCATCGGCAACTAGTAGAGGTTTTCCTTTATTTGAATTTATAAATGAAATTGAAGGAAATTTTGCTTGAATTTCACTAGTTAAAGTTACGAAAGCTTCAGCCATGACAGTACAATTTTAGTTATGTAATAATTCTTTGTTCAACTCTTTCATTTTGCTTGTATTAATTGTTAGTCATCCCTATCAATACTGACTAAAATTCTACACCAGTAAAATTATAAGAAAAAACAATGAACTAAATGTGATTAGAATCACTGTATACTGGAGACATGATTATTTTTTTATTTTTCACTTTCGACATTTTTCCACTTTAATATGTACGTTTCGACATTTTTCCTTTCGACATTTTTCCAGCACACCATAAATACTAGCTACGATAATAGGCCTTAATGGAATACGAGAACAGAGTACACCAGGTTGTGTTTCCTCTTCTTTGTTAATGATTGTATATATAAAAAGAAGAAGAAGAAGAAGAAGAAGAAGCTAGGCATGAAGGCAAAAGAAGAGGATAGCATGCGAAATAATCACATGAAGCTTTTTTCCAATAGAACTATTGAATAGAACAATAACTGTTTTGAGTAGAATTTCATCTATTTTTGTATGATCTCCAACATCACGTTAATAATTAAACAAAAATAAAATATTCTTATCTATTTAATGTGAAGAAAAGAAATATTGTGCGATATTATTCATAATTAAATGTTCTACGTCTGCTTTTATTACGATAACCGTAACTACTCGTAAAAAAATGTGAACCAATGTGATCATGAAAATAGGATTATCTGTGTTTAAGCGTACTTTGACCTAACCGAACGATTTTCAATAATTAGTTGATGCTAAATATGAATAGGAAGTAGGATAAACGATCAATATTTTATATAAACTGGGACTATCTTCTACCCGGATTTACTGTATCCATCGGATTATGCACTTCAGCGCCTTGTGAATGTATCTAAAACTTATGCCTATGTAAATGAAACGATTGCGATTTATAAGCACTATTTCTGGCAAAAGGATACCCATTAATTGTTTTTTTAAATTTAATAAATAACATTATTTTGTAAACTATCGTCAATACAATAATAAATATCAAGTATTCATAAGCGAGTTAAATTTGCTAGACGTAATTTATCTAATGAGGTATTATTTGGCGGCTATCGCATGTGTAAACCATTAAATGAATGAGATTGAAAGTTATCAAGAAATATTTTTTTATTAACTGATCGTCTTGGGATTTAATTGCAGCCGATGAATGTTACTGATTCTTATGTTTTTACGTCCATGAAAGGAAAATGTTTATATTGTCCCTAACTTGCAAAAGTCAATTTCTGTCAACACTTATTTTATTTGAGAGCAATTGTGTTTTGAATTTCCAAGGTATTATGCATGAATTCACTGACTCTTTAGAATTGAGTTTTTTTCTTCTTGTAATAATAAAATACTGCCACTACAAGTATCGTACTCCTTCAAAAAATCGTATTACCAAAACATCACATCGGTACACGGTTGCCAAAAATGTTTTTCCAGGGGGGTAGCAACATGGTTTTAAGGTGGACACCTAATGAATTTTATACCAAATGAAAGCCCGTCAACAACGGGATCTAGGGGTATATTTTAATGTTCTATAAGAGAGGTCTTAGAAAGTATGGAAACAAATACCGAGCTTGTTGAAAATCTGTTATGTTCGTATCCATCTCGATTACAAGCTATAAGAAAAGCTAACGGTCGGCAAACAGATTATTGATTATTTTTATTCATTATTGTACCAGATTCATAAAAAATAAACATTGGTTCGATATATCCGTCATTCTTTAACTATTTTTACTCAGGATTTTATCTTCGAAAAACCGTCTTATTAGTAATAAATTCATCAAATTTTCTGAAGTTTCACAGTTCAATAGCTTGCCCCTCTCTTATAGAACATTAAAATATACCCCTAGGTCCCGTTTTTGGCGGGCTTTCATTTGGTATAAAATTCATTAGGTGTCCACCTTAAAACCATGTTGCTACACCCCTGGAAAAACATTTTTGGCAATCGTGTACAATGGTAGAAAAAATAAGGTCTGCATAAATGACCTTTTCGACATGGGAAAAATGAGCGAATCCTTTTTTGTCTGTAAAATTCCGTCGGATGATTATTATAATCATGTGTTCAATCAAAAGCATTCATAATTATTTCCTTTCATCTTATGCAGCTTGTTCTACGTAGAGACAGTAAAGCCATCTATCTGAAAGATTCCAATTTGTAGTATGTGCGAAAGACTCGATGGGGTACGTTTGGCTCATCGTAGAAAAATAATCATTATTTTTCGTATCCTGAAAAAGCGAAAATTTCGATAAGAAATATACGATCGTAACAGTTGTGATTAACCTTGAACCATTCATTGATGTTCTTCATCAAGTAGCTAATTTCATAGGAAATATTCCGTTAGATCAGTATTTTTATTCAATCATAAAAGAATACGTTTAATTCATAGCTTTATCATTAATTCGAAGAATTATTAACGAATGTTAGTCAATATCAATAGACAATGATTAATAATATTATTGTATATATTAAGCATAATACAAATTTTCTATTAGGGTCTACTGTCAAGAGAAAATCACGTTTTATATTGATCAATAAGTATGTTGGTTCGCCATGCCAAATAAATGGTGATTATAATAAATCATGTTCCTATGTAAGACGATCAGGTTCCGATGATACATCAGAGATGCACAAAGTACTGGATGGATAAGCAAGAAATCCATAACGAAATGAATATTGACATTCTTTTAGTACTTGTATGACATAGGAAACCCAGTCGAAATGAGGAGATTTTTAAACAAAAACGTCCGATGAAAATGTATAGCTCATCTTTCACTGTCTGAGAAATAGTTTGAAACGTGACCTATTAAAATAACATTTACGTCAGTCTTAACTAATATACCCAGCATTTGATTAGTAAAAGGAACCGTGTTTATGAAGAATTGTGAGCAGGGAGAACGCTGCTATGATATACGGAACGATGATTATGATTACTACATAGATTTGTTAAGGAAAGTTTCAAAATAAAAACAGCGAGAAGAAGATTGATACCAGCAGTTATAAACTTTTCTTTGTGAGTCGAATGTTGAAGAAGATTTCTGACTATGTGCACTACCATGTGAAACGTCTACATCTGTTGATCAACAGTGAGAAGCATCATCGATCAGACTGTCTTTCTTTTGACAGTGAAGGTTTAGCTTTAATGTTTACAATCGTTTTATGTTCTAAAAATACAACAAACATCCGAACTTTTCACCATCTAGTAGAAGATGTAAACATATTTTTTAGGATGAAGTGTCATGGCTGGATAAAACTACATCTTTGAAATACGAATTATTCAATTGAGATATAGCAATCTACGATTGTTTACAATCGCCTTTAGGAGCTTCTATAATGCTATTGTATTGGATCCAAAATAAGGATCTGCAAAATCGCTGTTTTCCCAGCCCTGGTCTTTATAAATCAATATGTTTCTAAAATCGAATAGTGTTTTTTATAATTGGTATACTTTTACAAATATATATAAATTGGCATAAATAATTTTGAATGGTTATCCCCGAGAGCATTATTTTATACGCATGTGTCAGAAGGACAGATATATACTAAGGGTATACCATGAGTAATGATGCCGGCCTCTCTTGCTCTATCAGAATATATGAGAGAAAAAATTCCATAAGCCTTATATACAATATTAAGAGGGCGGCGTCATTACTCTTGGCATGCCCTACGTAATACACGATTTTTTGATTCCGATCAAATGATTCTAAAAATTTTCCGACAGCCAGTAGTTTTTCAATGCACACGAATTCAATAAAAGTGCAAATAAAAGAATACTGTAACTGATATTTTTAGAAGAAGTCCAGATACCGCTTTTCATAAGATTGAGTCTATAAACTTATATATTTATTTTTCATATCCGACAAATAAAACCTATACAATTCGCGAATTCCGATTCTTCGACGCGACAGCGTAATCATTAACGATTTTCATCAGAATAGTGAATAGAAATGGCAGATACGATGTCTTTAATCAGATCAAAATAATTAATATGAAAGTATATTCAATAGTTTTCTTTTAATAAACACTGATCGGGACTACTTTGCAGATCTCTAATCCAAAATGTTATCGTTTAGATCTTTCGAAGACATTCCATTTTTTACAGACTTATCGGTTTCCCTTTAAAAATCTGATCAATTAGAATATCTGAACTATTTATTACTTCGTTACATCCTATTTCACAATTGAGATCGCAGTGAACAATAATTTTCCTAACCGATGAATGGGTCACTAATTCATTTTATTTTAGTTCAACTGTGTAAATATCAACTTGATATCTACCAGTAAGCTTATTTTTCATTCAGTCGAAGGCCTAGAGAACAATATGATGCGCACGTTTTTATTCTATCGCTTTCTTTACACAAGCATGCTTATAATAGGACAAGAGTGTAAGTCATAGCTGATGATTGCGTCTTGTCTTATTCAAACAAGGTAAAACGAGAGAGGCAGAGGGAGAAACATGCTGCAAGGCGAATCATTCTTATGTGTTTTATCGATATCGAAATAATACAGTTTTCTATTTAGTTGTATACTCAAAATCAATTATTCTGACAAACCAGTAACTAACGATCCAGTTTTTCATAAAAGATGTAAGTAGAATAGAGAAAATCTCATCTTCAAAATCACGTGGTGGAAATCAAATTGAGAGAAATTTTACGACAAAGAAAGACATTTGGAATAAATATTTACCACTGCACTTCATTTTAAAAGTGTAATCAGAAAATGAGCTGATCCCCACAATAAAACTATCATACATTGTGCTACGGATAGATATGCTAAATATTTACACTTTGAAATAAAATCTTTATCCGTCAAGAGGCCTGATAAATACACTAGATGTAAGAACCAGCATGCTTCCGATCGTCTCGTATTTTTATCGTAGGAAAGTTATTTTAAGATGTGCAAACAGTAACTTCACACTTTCTCGAACAATTTTGCGGAGAGAATCAATAACACTAAGTTGAATGTGTCAACGAGGACGATAAATAGATGGTTAGTGTACTTTTGAGACAGCGGTGCATTTCCTTGCGTGTTATGTACGAAAACTTGTTCAATGAAGTTGACTTGAAAATCTTGCAAATGACATATTTCGTAATTGACACATTCTATCCGTAACAAATGCAAATTATTGCACAATAAATGTTACTCAAATTTCAGATTTTATCATAACTATGAGAACTTAACACTTTCTTATCAAACTAATATGATCCGTCGTGTTCTAGAATACCTATCCGCTAAATCACTTGCACTCTTATGTCAAACGATCAACGATGAATAATGATTGTCTCGAATTTTACATTCATAAATCTAATAAGAATTCGTATTAATATCATAGTGAATAATTTTATAAATTAGTTTCATAAAAAGTATGTTGTATGACATTTATGCTCAAGAAAAGTACATCCATATGAGTCACAAGTTTTGCTGGTCGATATTTAACCATTTTTAGAATAAATTTGTTTAGACACTCATTGTTTCTATTTAAAAAAGAAGTCATAACTTTTTTCATTCTTCAAAGTAACAGAAGTGTTCGTCGTACAGAATAAAATCGGGAATATATAAATTCAGTCGTCAATCTGTTTCTAGCAGAGAGAAGAAAGAAAAACTCCCTTCTGACTCAACCTATTTAAGTATTGAAGAAACAAAAAAGTCTCTCTCGCTCCATCATTTTTCTTCGTCGCATTTTTTTTTCTTCATTAAGAATTTATTTATTTGCGTATTTTTTTTTGCTACCCTCAAGAAACATAGCTCACTCTCATTGATTCAGCAGTTTTTCTTTCACTTCCTACCTGATAAACGTAACAATGGCAACTGCTCCACTAGCGACCGTAACAACGATTGAACAATTAAGTATTAGCAATCCATCGTATAAGTCGGATCCGAATGATCCATCTGACCATCCTGTCGATGACGATGATATTCTTCCACCAATGGCATTCAATCGACAAACTCGACCACAATCAGCTCGAACGACTCGTTCAACAACAAGTCGTACATCGGTGAATAACCTTGACGGACGTATTGCATGTCATGATTTTCATGCATCAAGGTATTTCTCATATCGGGTAATTTGAATATTATTGATTCGTTTTTCGTAATCACGAATCTATCTATTCGCTTCCCTGCATATATAGGATCAAGGATTCGAAAAAGCAATTTTTAATATTCAAAAAGGATATTTTCCTAATCTTGAATTTACACCCGAATATCGAGATGGTCTTATGAAGCGGTGTTGGCTATTAATTGAGTATGTAGTTTCGTTTTTTGAACACGATTTTTATTTATCTATTTATTTCCATTCAGTATTGATCATTGGAATTTACATCGTGAAGTTATTGTTATTCTGATGGAGAATCACGTCTTAATTGTTCGTTATAATTTTATTCGAGAACGAGTTCTCTATTCACAAGCCATTCTTTTTGATGATATCAGTGCAGTTACTTTTGGTCCATGTTCCTATCCAGATAAATCTCTTATGGGGTAAAAAAAGCAAATTTTCATTATGTTCGATTGATAAGGAAAGATGATTTTTATTTTTTTATAGTGAATATTTATATGGAGGAATTAAAATTACTCATGGACCTGCACCATCATTTTTTACACGTTGGAGTCCGACTGCTCAAACGAACGTACATATATTCGTATCACATCATTTAGCTTATAATGAAAAAGAACGTGAAACAATTTATTACAATTGTGATGAATTTATACAATCGCTGGATATGGGTAAAGACAAAAAGTATATTTACAAAGTTTTCATTTTTATTCTTTCTTTTCAGCATTAACTGCATATCGTCGAGCAAAAAGTCTAGAACCAATCGATTTTGTCGAAGATAAAATTATTATTCCGAGTTATGCAAATGTTTGGTCTGTTTTATTTAATCAAAATTATTTGGGATTTAACCGTGATCGAAATGGAGCTAAATGGTAACAATATTCTTCGAAAGAATCAAACGATCGAAATAAACATGACATTTTATTGATTATTGATTTTTTGTTGATGTTTCATCAGCCAGTAAACTAAGCCATAAGATGTTTCGATGTAACTGTTTCATATAATCAAATAAATTATCATTATTTCCTTCATTTTGTAATTCTTTGATGGTTCGAATTAATGCTGCATTTTCTCGTAGTAACTAAAATGAAGAAGAAATCGGATGATTCAATGGAAAAATATTTTTCACGATAAATTTTCTACGCGGATGACTAACTATATGATTCAGTCGAGTGAATGTCAACAGTCACAAGAGAAAATTTTGTTTAATTTGTTGACGAGTTTTTATCCGATAAAGACTTCTTCAACAATAGAAAAAAGAAAAAATGGCTTAGAGCGATTGCATACTGCATTGATCAACGAACAAAATCAAAGGTTCCATTGGAATTATTTTTTTAGATTAATATTGACTTCATGGCATAGGTAGTTAAGTCAATTATGCATGCATTTATGCAGATGTGACATTTTATTTCGATTCTATGTTGACTTAATGTTCGAATGAATGCATTTAAATGTTGACAAAATAATAAAAACAAAAGAATCTTCATTTTCGAGTGAGAGAGTGTGTGTAAACGTTCCTTGGAGTTATTAGACAAAGAATACTACGCTTTACAATAACGAGTAATACCTGAAGAGTTGATATTTATCAAACAAATATTCCTAGTTAAAGCTGTTGCCATACACACTGAATAATCAAAAAGGTCTGTGAATCAATGTCACAGCATAATCAGAATGCTACTATACGAGCGACATGAAGGTAACACACTCTTGTGATTTTCTCAAGTGCATTTCTGACCAGATGGTACTCATATTTGAATATAGTATCTTCGCAGTGTGTACTAAACATGTTAGTACTTAAGATTCAAAATCATCGATTTGTTCAGTCATTTGTGATTTCGATGAAAGCAAGATCCAGCATTCTCTAATTTGACCTGTCATATTAAAACGATAAGACTACTATCTTGTATATACGAATAGTTTAAGCAATCTGATGAATTCCGCTTCAGATGATTACCTAGCTGACGACTTTTAGATTCAAGAACAAGAAGTAACAGAATGATGAATCACTTGTGACTCTTATTAGTTATAAATAATGTTTAAACACACCTATACTACAGTGATCCATTTTTGTTTTCTCATCGTTATAGAAAAAGCCCCATTTTTTATTAGGTAAAAATTAAAGAGTAAGCAAACATAAATAAGGGCAAGATTAATCGATAAGAATAAATCTAATTGTATTCAACTAAAAATATTCTCAAAATTAGGCGTCAAAACCTATCAGTGACGTTCATTTTTCAACAACAACGAAAACAAACAATCTCGTTTTCTAACAGATTCTCTTCTATTACACGAGCTCAAAGAACGTCACTGCAATACATCGTTCACTGCGTCCACTTTCTACAGTTCATCTAAGGTTGCAAAAATAAGCAGTATGATGTAAAAAGTTATCGTCTTATCATAAATAACTTATTGCATTGTGATTAAATAATAATCGAAGTGAACGAAATTTCGATCTACTTGTCGCCCGCGTTCATCATTCATATTTGTCGAAGGACAACAACCTGTTCTTTCTTGAAACCGTCAAAATTGAGTTACGTTTTTCTACAATCATCACGCAATTACTATGTCTATTTTTTTGAAGGACAACTTTTCTAGCAGCTTCTATTATCAAATTTTTATCTTAAACTTCCGAAAACCTGAACGCCTCTCGATAGATTTATATGATACACAATCCTATTAGAAAAATATGTTAGTCTCCATAGAGAAAAAAACTACAATTAGTTTTATTTAATATTAATTACATTAGCTACTGTTTGTTCATCACCCGGATAATTATTGCCTGTTTCTGGATCAGTTAAAAATATTTTTGACATTTCTAAAACAAGAAAGAATTTATTATTATCGTTTCAATTAAAAACACACGGACACAAAATAAGAATTAGTTAGTGTGTGACTAAAATGAAATATGTGAAGACATTCATTATGAAATTTAAAAAAAAAAGATAATCAGCTTTCTGAACATACAAAACATAACCACTCGGCATACGAAAATTGGGACAGTCAACTTTTCTGGTGTCGGATTACGAGTTTTTGAAAAAGAAGGAATTTGCATCGGATGAAACGTTTTTTTAGAATACAGGATATTCAAAAATCACTATTTNCAGTAAATATTTGTCAATATTTCACTTTATTTCTTTCTGCTAAAACTGAAATGAGTCAGATATAACAAAACAGATTAGGATATAGATGTGGGTAATAGTACGTCTTGTCGTCACATCCGTCCTTACGTTGTTTGAATCTATTTCACTTAACATAGCCAGTTATTTAGTTTAAAAAAGGAATTATATGTAGCATAGATGTCCCTGTCAAACATTCGAAGAATATGTGGCAGGCGAGTTTGGAATAGTTTTTTTTCTTAATTTTTTAGTAGAATTTTGTTGAGATCTGACTTTAGAAATTCTTATATTGATAATTATTTCTTGCATCTTTTTACAATGAATTTTTATATAATTCACTCTCTGTATATTTTTAAACTATGGAGACATTGAATTTATCTGAGAAATATTTCTTCGCTTTTCTGTTTTTCTATTATGTATTATTACGAGCAGGAAAAAAAAGAAAATTATATTTTTTCGATTAATTATTTTTTTCGCGCATTCCAATCTCAACTGAAATTCTCATGTCAACTGTGACGAATGTGAAAGAATCATTCCGTATTGAATCGATTTGTTGAAAAAAACACGACGATTTTACTAAAATAAAAACTTTTCTCCGAGTAATTTTCTATAAGGTAAAATAGAAAAATTGATCGAAATATTGAATTTTTATTTAAATATAGGAATTACAGGAAACACAGATCGAATTCGACCGCAGGACGTTTAAGAAATATTTATTGTTGATAAGACNATGTATATTGTTTTTCTTGTTGTATTGGCATACGAGATTGATTGTACCATTGCTGTTGTATCTGATAGTTGTTTTGCTGTGGAACATAGGATTGTGAATAGGAAGGATCCATTGAATTACTATTAGGAACTTGCCCATGTTGTAAATATGGTGCTCTTTGTTGAGATGTAGTAAATTTACTCATTGGATTTGAGTGAGATGAGACTGATGAATGCTGCTGTTCACCAGATGGATTTGTAGATGTAGGTAAAGAATATTGACTAGTATTGACATGACTAGAAGTTTGACTTGGAGTATTTGATTGGGTTCGATAGACTAAAGGTAAATATATAATTCTAGAAAATTCTACTTAACGAATATTGTTGTTACAAAAATTGTGATTAGACTAGGCGATGGTCCTAAAGAAATGACAAAAAAAGGAGTGCTCCTGTGTCTTTGATCTATCATCTTTCTCCTCTCAGATTCCATTACAAACAAATTTTAAACCAGACACTAGTACCTTCTGTCCTTGAATATTTATGTTATTTTGTTGATAAATTCACCCTGACTCAAAAGGAAAGACTGATGTACGAGAAATCTTGCATTATTTATCTAGTCTCATTATAGACTACTTTTGAAGATAAGATTTATCTCAAAATCAATTAATTACTTAACAGGATTTTTCACGTGGGGAAAAAAACATAGAATTCAAAGGAAATTCTCAGGACGAAATAGAAACGCAAGCTTCAAGTTGACCCGTGTTTTAGGCGAAGAAAACATTTTACTGGAAAAAAAACTCATCCAGTCATAGAGTAAGCAGATCGATTACTGTAGCTTTTGTCGTCTCACAATAACGAATAGACATGTTTTTCTATAATATAGATCAATCATATCATATCCAAGATTGACAACTTGATTTATATAGTTACCTTGATCAGTATTAGCATGTTGTACCATATTTTCATTCTTGAAAAATTGACAATTATAGTTCTCTTAAAAACATCCAAAAACTTCTTACTGTCATTGATTGTCGTGTTTGAACAAATGTATCGGGTGACTAAAATTGATAAAGAAATAATACTAAAACAACAAAACGCATCTACAAACTGGTAGCGTATTTGGATGATTGAGCGTAGATGGATCGAATTGAGTTAAATAACTCAAATTCCGATATAATTCTCGTTGATATCTAAAATGATTATTAGACACAGTTGATTTTATTATTCTATAGGCCCTTACTCAAGACATTCGATCTGTTTTCCTTTCGATTGTAAATCGAGAATCAATGAAATTAATTGTGAATTATCATCGAGTAACTAGAAAAAAAATCCATTTGAAATTTTTACCCAGAGAACTTAACTTACTTTTTGTAAAGAAGGTTGCTTTTGTTGAAATAATCCTCCTGATTGATACTGATGTTGAGCGTGCATAATACAAATACAAATGAATGAATATCCGATAATTGAAAAAAAACACGAGGAAAAAATGAGCCAATACGAATAGTATAGAGGACACCATGTATAATAATTTGACGACTAGAGTAGCAATCGTTATGACATTAAATATTTCGATCGTGATGAAGCATTTTCTTCGTAGATCTCAGATTCTTTTTTATTGTAATCGTTATTTACATGGAAAATCTGCTTTGGAAAACGGTCCTAATTTCGAACATTTTCTTAACTCAAATAAATCAAATGATTACGATGGAAATTTAGTATTAAGTAAAGGCCAACAACGACTGCGAATTCCACCATGGCTGAAAACAGAAATACCCATAGGAGAAAATTTTTCAAAATTAAAAAAGACAATATCAAAATTAAATTTAAATACAGTCTGCGTCGAAGCTAAATGTCCTAATATTGGTAAGAATATTTGTTTTTTCATAAAGAAGTGACCTTGAAAAATTTATATAGAAAATTTGAATTTCACACCTAATTTACTGTGCATGCATATAACGCTTTTTAAAATGTTTGAATTGAAATAAACATACATCTACCTTTAGTTTTGTCAATGTAAATATAGAGAAGTTTGGATCATAGTAGAGAACTTTTTTCAACCATCCATGAAATAAAATTCTACTCTAGGTGAATGCTGGAATGGTGGCGACGATCGTATTTCAACAGCTACCATCATGCTTTTAGGTGATGAATGTACTCGTGGTTGCCGTTTTTGTTCGGTTAAAACTTCTCGCAAACCGGCAACACCTGATCCCAATGAACCCGAAAATACAGCTAAAGCTATCTGCTCGTGGGATATTGACTATATTGTTTTAACATCCGTTGATCGCGATGATTTATCTGATCAAGGTTCGTCTCATATAGCACAAACAATAGGTTTCATAAAACGGCAAAAACCAAATTTATTAGTTGAATGTTTAACACCAGATTTTCGTGGCGATAAAAAATGTGTTGAAACAATTGTTAAATCAAATTTAGATGTTTACGCACATAACGTTGAAACAGTAAAAGAATTACAAACACATGTTCGTGATCATCGTGCTAATTTTGATCAATCCTTAAATGTTCTTATATATGCAAAAGAAATAAATCCAAATTTAATAACAAAAACTTCGCTCATGTTAGGTTTAGGTGAAACCAATGAACAAGTTCGAGAGACGATGCGTCAAATACGTACACGAGCTAATGTTGATTGTTTAACATTAGGACAATATATGCAACCAACACGGCGACATTTAAAAGTTAAAGAATATGTTCGACCAGAAATATTCGAAGAATTAAAGGCGTATGGTGAATCGATTGGATTTCTTTATGTCGCCAGTGGACCACTTGTCCGATCGTCATATCGAGCGGGAGAATATTTTATTAAAAATATACTTAAAACTAGACAACAACACAATCAAGCAGCTACTGCTGCAGTGTAAATAATCTTGGATTTTGTTTTTCGTAATATGGTGTTGGGAAGGGTGGTATATATATATATATATATATATTTTGTATTCAAAAAATGATTGATGATTAGTAGTCAGAAGCTCATGGTCCATTTTTTCCGAATATGAAGTTCTGTTTTTTTTTGTTTCTAGATATTTATTTGTAATAATTTCGTTTCAAATCCTTGGTCAATCGAACAAGTAAATCTATATTTTTAATATCTCGTATAAATGACTATCGATTCTTATTTGATCATTTGAATAAGTATGACAAAGTTTCAACATGTTTATTATTACTGTTTTGTCTAATTTCAAAACAACAGGAATCATAAGATGATTTTTGTTTTGAAAAAATATTTCCTTCGAGTTTCATCAAGCGACCGCATTGGTTACTTATAATTTTATACACATAGTTTTGGCTTCTATTACTCATGTGCATTGTTTACGATGTTGCATTGTTTTAAATGATCGTATGTTCCAGTAAAATGACCTTCAAGAAAAAGAATGTTGACTTTGATTAACTGAAATTATTTCTTATGTATTTCAGATGCTAATTCGACATCTCATTCGGTTAATATATCGGCGTGGTCGTAATAAATATATATTTGTAGCTTTTATTATCTTAACTGTTGTATATTTTTCCCATAAAACCGATAATAATTTGGTATCTTCATTTGGAAACGCAACCGAAAGACAAAAGACAGATGTGAATGTAAAAAGAGCACGTATTAACCGAGAAACATATACCATACCTGAGCCATGTGTTGGTTGTCCAGGAGAAAATGGGCAAAGTGTATCATTAACAGTAATGGAAAATAACATGAATAAATCTCTATTTTTCTTATGTTTTTTTTAGGCGGAAGAATCAAAAGGATTAGATGAAGTTATGAAAAAGGAATTTTTCAATTTGCGTGCAAGTGACAAAATTTCATTATGGCGCTCAATACCTGATACTCGAGATGGATTGTATGTTGATAAATAACATTTTGATTCTTTACTTTGATTCTTATAATACCTAGATGCAAATCAATCTCATATCCACTTGATTTGCCGAGTACATCCGTTGTAATTGTATTTAAAAATGAACGATGGTCACCAGTACTTCGAACCGTTTATTCAGTTTTGAATCGTTCGCCGAAACATTTATTGAAAGAAGTTATTTTAGTCGATGATCAATCAGACATCGGTAAAGAGAAATTCCAATCGGAAAAAGAATATAACAGAACGAGCTTTCGTTTTTTTTTTATTAGAGGAAATGGGTCAACGTTTAGATGATTATTGTGAGGAACATTTTGGAGAATTAGTTCGTATTTTACGAGCGCCAACAAGACTTGGATTGATTAAAGCAAAAAATTATGGCGCAAGAAATGGTTAGTTTTTGTATTGAAATCAAACATAAATATCGTCTAGTTTTTATTTCTATAGCTACCGGTGATGTTGTTGTTTTTCTTGATGCTCATTGTGAGGCAAATACTGGCTGGTAAAAAAGAGATAAAAAAAATGTTTTGCAGAAATTTCTATTAATATAATTCAAATAGGTTAGAACCTCTTTTATACCGAATTAAACAGAAACGTTCAGCGATTCTATGTCCAAGTATTGATATGGTTGGTGAACAAAATATGGGATATAGTGTAAATGATTTTTTTCCAATGTTTGATTTATTTCAATCAACTTTTTGTTTTCATAGGGTACCGGTTTTGGAAGTGTTGGCGGTTTTTGGTGGTCATTACATTTTAATTGGGCGCCTATTTCTCAAAGAATACTAAGTGCACAAAAAACACGAGTTGATCCTTATCCGTACGTATATTGAATAGATTTTATTAAGAAAATTTGACATAGTTTAAATAGTCATGAGTTTGATCACTAAGATTCAATTTAACTTATTCTGTTGATGTCAGAGACCGTTCAATGACGATTAAATGGCTATCTTGAATTTAAATACTGAATTTTTCTCTTTAGATCACCAACAATGGCTGGAGGTCTTTTGGCAGCAGATAGAAAATATTTCTTCGAAATTGGTGGTTACGGTAAATTAGTTTTTCATAGGATCAATTCGCTTAATTTTTAAACTTTTCTCTAATTTAGACGATGATATGGAAGTAGGGTTTTTCTTTTTGATTGTTATCATTGCATTATTTTCCACTGATTAAATAGGTTTGGGGAGGTGAAAATTTGGAGCTCTCATTTCGTGTATGGATGTGTGGTGGTAGCCTTGAATTTGTACCATGTTCTCGTGTTGGTCATATCTTTCGGCCAGGTCATCCATATAATATGACTGGAGAAAAAGGTAACGATTGAAAATTTCCATTATTGTTAAATAAAAGAAAATCGTGGATTTTACAGGCAAAGGCGATGTACACGGTCGAAATTCAATGCGTTTAGCTGAAGTTTGGATGGATGATTATAAACGTTTATATTATCTTCATCGACGTGAACTTTTAGTAAGATTTATTGTGCGAAAAATGATCTAGAAATAGTATTGAAATTCAACAATAGGATATACGAAGACATGATGTTTGAAATAGATAGAGCAAAAACTAATCTTCCCTAGATTGGAATGATCGAATAACTTTTGTTTTACATTCTAATCCTATAGAAATCGAGATTTACTAATTGAAAATATTGAAATGTTTCTAATTTTAAGGGTAAAGATTTCGGTGATGTTGAAGATCGTCGTGCTATTCGTACTCGTCTAAACTGTCATTCGTTCAAATGGTTTCTTGACAATGTATTTCCAGAAAAATTTATATTAGATGAAAATGTTCTTGCCCATGGAGAAGTAAACACGAACTTGATAAGCGAAATTTTCTATGCAAGTTGCTTTTTGCTTTTCACAGTTGAGAAATCCTACGGCACGATTGTGCTTGGATACATTAGGTAAAGATGAAAAAGGATCAATACCAGTATCAGTTTTTCAATGTCAAAATGGTATGTCAGCTAATCAATTCTATTCACTCTCAAAAGACAATCAATTACGTCGAGAAGAGACGTGCGCTGTTTCTGTAGGCTCAGAGTCACTTATTATGTCTAGTTGTAATTTGAGTAACCTGCAACATTGGACACATGAAAAGGTAGAAAAACAAAATCCGTTTTCTGTTTCAACCTAAATTTTTATGTTTCTTTAATTTTTATTAAAGAATGGAACCCTGGTTCATTATCCAAGTAATCTCTGTCTTGACGTCGAAGGAGTTGCAAACACTGAACAAGTTAAATTGAAACCATGTGAACCCAATAAACTATCGCAACAATGGTTATTTGAGCATTATGCAAAATAACTATTTAAAAACAAAGAAACATTCCATCAGTTCTATTGCGTACTCTTGTTTCGCTGATTGCACTAGTACTATTCCATGATACTCTTTTTTTCTCTCTCACGAATTGTTATTATTTATTAGCTTTCATTGTTTTCCTATTAATTATAGTATAATGTTCTCAGTTTATTACTAACTTTTATTTTAAGGCGTTATTCGTGATAAATGTTGTTGGCTCTTGATTTATTTTTCATGTCAAATAATCAATAATAAAAAACGAAAGACAAATATTAATAATATAACAAATTTTTTGTTTTAACACTTGTTCAAAACGTGAGCGAACATATGTCTGGTTAACTGATGCAACTATTTTCAGATAGATGATGATTTCTATTCATCCCATCTGTTTCTTATATGCTTATACTTATTAATATGAATGAAAGTTGTTTAAGGTAAATGTTTGGTGGAAACAAAATATACAGCTATAATTTTCACATTTCGCGAAAAATGGAGAAAATCCCTATCGAGTCGGTTTAAATAGATCATTTTTTTAGAACGAGCATACTAAGTGATGCAACTGTAGTAGGTTTTTAATGGTCAAGTATGCATGTAAACTCTTACTGAACATTCAAACAGCTTCAAATATGTACAATATTTATGTAGAAGTTATCAGTATTCTACTCGAGACAATAAACTGATTGTATCAGTAATTATTTTCACAAAAATCACTATTTGAGAAATAGGTTGAAAACAATTGTTAAAAAAAAGTTCTATGAAAGCCTATAATGATGATGCGATGTCACGCTATCGCTTATTTCCAACAGTGAAAACTGCAGAGATGTATTTTACTCATAAAAGCTTTCCGACGGCTTTACGATTTCCCCTAACCGTAAATATACCTTATATTTAAATGTACTCTGTCAACTTCAATAACGTGTAGATTCTTTAAGGAGAGATACTATTCGAAAAAAACGTTATGCTACAGAAAATTCTATAGCTTCTAAACAATTGTCTTTATCTCCTAGGCTGTTTTATTTTAGTAGTCTATCTAAGGATCATTTAGCTAATGATTTAATATTTCTGAACGAGTGGCAATCAAATTTAAAGAAAAATGAAATGAAGCATTCGGTCGGAAATAAATAATTACAGATCGAGTTTCACTAGGATTCATGCATGTGATAGAAGCCGATATAAAATGCAAGTGACTCTAGAACTTAACCATAGGTTCTCATGTATCATAGACATACCTGCGAGAAAGGACGAATGGCGATAAGGCCACTTTTCGGCCCAAAATATTTTCAAAAAATAACTATATAGAGATGATTAGGCCCACATGGGCTACAAATATCACAGGGCCATTTAGTTCAAAATTACTTCCGGGTTTTCAACCACTGGGCTCCCTAGTGGAATTTGAAATTATCTTTTTTCAAAGTT
>OENM01000052.1:23809-74265 GCA_900239745.1 Rotaria magnacalcarata
CAGAGGTTGCCCCATTCAAGCGCTCTTCTAATGCAGTGAACAGTTTTGAACGGAGATCAGACTATATCTGTTCGATGCAGTTTTTCGAGCTCTATCCAAATCCGTCGTTTAATGGTGGAAAAATTGTGGGCATCACTTCGAAAAATCTTATATACGACCCAAAATACCTAATTTTTCTCAGTATTGGTCCCATTATTTGCCTTCGGCTCAGCATAAGGCAGTTCTTTTTTTTGCTCGTTTTCACTGCAAACAAGTACGGGTGATGATACAATAATGTATCCAAACTTTAAGTGAAAAAGAGTTGTCCGCCATTTAGCTAAGAACCAAGCAAGTAATGCATACATTTCGCTAGTGAAATGAAATATTCGGCTTTCTTGAATACATCATAAGTCATTAAAGATAGTTGCAAATGGACCGAAACGTTTTTTATGCGATAAGGACCACAAGATCTCTTATTAAGCAAAATATGAGGTGAACTTTTTGACATTCGATTTTTCGCACTATATCATGGTGAATACTAAAAAACGCTATAAAAAAGTGATAACTTTAAAATATAGACCTATAGAGTCTTCCCCTCGTAGGATTCTTCTAACTGTAATATGCAACACTTAGTACGGTGACTTTATTCACAAAATAAAGTCTTTTGTGCAGATACTAAGTCCATTTTTTTTGCACCACAAATAACGGTTACGCTGCAGTTTCCACTATGTGCAAAAAAAGTAACTTTTGTGCCAGATATCAAATAACGTTACCCTTACATGTTTGCAGTGAAAACGAGCAAAAAACGAACTGCCTTATGCTGAGCCGAAGGCAAATAATGGGACCAATACTGAGAAAAATTAGGTATTTTGGGTCGTATATGAGATTTTTCGATGTGATGCCCACAATTTTTCGACCGTTAAACGACGGATTTGGATAGAGCTCGAAAAACTGCATCGAACAGATATAGTCTGATCTCCGTTCAAAACTGTTCACTGCATTAGAAGAGCGCTTGAATGGGGCAACCTCTGCTTACCTTAGCCTAGTTCTACTCGTGTCTCGCAATTACAAAGTGTTAATAGTTTCTCATTTATTTTGCTCTACCAGATTCTGATAAAGTATACCAAAAATTACATATAGCAGCTACTCTTTCAGACGTTTAGGAGATTAATTTATAAAATTGGGTAGCCAAAAGTCAAGATTGACCCCTAAAATCCGAGTGTAGGTCTAACTTGAAATCCAACTCAGCATTACACTTCGGGAAGATACGATGGCAATATTTGTGATCAACATAGTTGACTTAACATTCGTAACAACTTTTAAAAAGTTAACTTTGAAAAAAGATAATTTCAAATTCCACTAGGGAGCCCAGTGGTTGAAAACCCGGAAGTAATTTTGAACTAAATGGCCCTGTGATATTTGTAGCCCATGTGGGCCTAATCATCTCTATATAGTTATTTTTGAAAATATTTTGAGTCGAAAAGTGGCCTTATCGCCATTTGTCCTTTCAGATTGGTATATAATTAACTCGTTGAAAGTAGAGGTCATCTTATATCGAAGGAGGAAAACAAAAACAAACAGCTGATCTTATGACTGATTGATGTTCAACTATGGACCAGTTTGATATTTATGAATATTTCTAACATTTACATAAAATTAACGGTGGTGCTTAGCAATGAATTTTAGTGGTCGAAAAGTTCTGAGGAATGAAAATCGTTTTTTTTATCATCTCGTTCTTTGAATCATCATCAATGTAATTACACCATTATATTGAGTTTTTGTGAAATTTCATAAAGTTTATAAATAAAAATACTTATTTTTCGATTGCTATGAGAACCTAATGAAATTAACATACGAAGTATAAAAAAGAAACAAGAAATAACAGAGCGTTACAGGCAGCCAAGTGTCGTTAGGCCCATTGAAAAAGTATTACTTTCCTCTATCGCATGTAATCATTATTTCAGGTAAACAAAAACATTTCGTTATAGGGATCATTTATTATCGTGACTGACGCTTATTCATAAGTACTTATACCTGGATAAAAATCAAACTTTCTCTTCTTCTAGATTCATGGCAAACACTAGGAAACGAAAAGTTACTCCGAAAAAAGAACATGTGCTTCCAAAAGTGACGAAGAAAAGGTCAGCCGCCAAGAAGACTAGTTTATCAAAAAAACAAAGCAAGCCATCAGTTGAACTGCCCACAACTACAGAAATTAGTGAAATAGAAAAGCCATTGTGTAGTCTAATTCGAGACGCATCATGGTTACAGAATCTTCAAAATATATTCAACGGTGATAATTTTAAACGTATCGAACAATTTTTAAATAATTTATGGTCAACTGGCAAAATAATATATCCTCCGAATGATCTTATTTTTGAAGCATTTAATATAACACCATTCGATAAAGTAAAAGTAGTGCTACTTGGTCAAGATCCATATCATGATGATGAACAAGTAAAAATAAAAATCAATTTTTTTCAAAATTTTTTTCCAAATCCTTTCCAGGCTCATGGGTTAGCTTTTTCTGTACCGAAAACAGTAACAGTGCTACCACCATCTTTAAAAAATATTTTTAAAGAATTAGCAAACGATATAAAATCATTTCGAATTCCTAATCATGGCTGTTTAGGTAAAAAATTTCAAGTAGAAATTAATTCAATATTTATTTCTTTTGTTATACTCTTTAGAAAAATGGGCACAGTCTGGTATTCTTCTACTCAATGCTTCATTAACAGTCGAGTACGTAAAAATTCCTAAATACTTTAATATAAATATGGATTTAGACAAATGCCAAACTGATTGTTAGCTATATTACTTATCAAAATTTTCCAACCTTCCTTCCTTGAAATATTTACAGATATGACAAAACACTGCAAGATTATTTGTCCTTAATAAATCTTACAGTTTTTATTTGCACGTTTTATAATGCTTGTAAAAGTTTCAAGAGTATATCATAAAACAAGCTATGTCCTTCGAGATTATAAATACTATTTCAGCAATATACTCTACGTTGCCCTTGATAAAATTCTGCTCTATATATTGAATCTAGTAGAGCAGTTTATTAACTGATTAAATCAGTTTTTAAAATTTCAATTCGATAGTTCTTCTAGTTGAAAACTGTACTATTTTAATGCATCTATCTTTTCAGGCCACATTTACCCAATTCTCATTCTCGTATTGGTTGGACACAATTTACCGATGACGTTATCAAAATTTTATCAAGCAAACGTACAGGTTTGATAATTCTAAAAACCTCAACTTGCTTTTGTTTTTGAGAACAAAATACATTTAGGTCTTGTGTTTCTGCTTTGGGGTGGTTTTGCTCATGCGAAAGAAAAATTAATCGATCAAACGAAACATACAATTATCAAAACTGCACACCCATCTCCGTTGTCGTTTAACAAATTTACTAATTGTAAATGTTTTTCTCTTGTGAACGCAGCTCTTCAAAAATATGGCGAACAACCAATCGATTGGTCACTATAAATCGACTGTGATTTAAATATTTTTCTGATTAGTATAATATATACTTATATATATATATATATTGATAATTAATAAATGTACGTTTACAAAAAAAATAAGAAAAGAAAATCCAGTGACAAGACACAATCACAATGATCACATACAGAAAATATTTTTTTCATGAATTTAACCAATGATAAGAAGAAAAAAAAAGAAAAGTTGAGTATCATCACCACGGGACGAATATAAAACAGGATGTCACCGGAAAATCAGAAAAACGATATAGAAAAAAAGAAAAGAAAAACAAGAATAAAATTAAAGAGGTTGTAATCTTCTTTTTATATGAATAGATTAACGCACATTTGGTAATTATACTTCACTATCACTCACGGCAGCGTCGCCTGACGCATCAGAATCATCGGAACTACTTGCTCCAGGCTTCTGCACTGTCCTTGTTGGTGCAAGCGATTTAGCTCTAAAATGAAGAGAATAATAAAATTAATCTTTTAAGAATCCAATGATGATTAAATATTTAAAAACAAAAAGAAGCAAATCAAAGCACACAAAATAAATACCATATCTCGCGTATTGTTCGCATAATTCGAATATAAGAGGACCTATTTAGTAACTATGATTAACAAAATGTCCAACTTATCACATACTTCACATACTTATTAGTATTAACAGCATGTTCTGGTGAAGAATTAGAACGAGTTCGCGGTATTATATCCAAAGCAGCTGTATTTATAAGATTAGTTTCTGTTGAACTAGGTTTTATATAAGTAATGTTAAATTAAACAGCCGGCTGAATAACTTGAAAAGCGTCTAGTTACCTATCAAGAACCGTCTTATTTGTTGGCATGAGTGAAATAGAACGTACACTGCCAAACGTATTTGGATTAGTTGTACGAGGTAAAAGCAAAGGCGCCGGTTCAGTTTTCTATATAGAAAAATTTTCTCGCTATGGTTTACATCAAAGAACAAAAAAGAATTCTTATTTACTGTTGATCGTGGCCGATGAATACTTTCTTTACTTGTCGACAGAGTTGTATGATTTAAAATCGCTTGTCCTTCTGGTATCGATAATATATGTGTACTGCCAGAAACTCCTTCGTCATTGACATGATATGTCGGCGTATAGGTCGTTGATGGCACGGATCCCGATCGGTTGGTGAAAACACCGAAAATTTTTGAAAAACCTTTCTTTTTTGGATGAGCTGGTGATATACGACCGTTATGTGGAGTTATACTATCATTTGTTGTGGCTGTTGTATTACTTGTAAAACTCTCGGTACGCATGGAAGTACGTAAATTCGATTGAACTGAAACACTATCTGTTTCAGAACAAACATCAGGTATCGAAACAATACTAAATGAATGCGAAAGTTTTTTTAATTCTTCAAGTTTTAACCGTCGTCGTTGCTCAAATATAAAACCACGCAGATTTTGTGATTTGATGGCATCATCTATCGAATTCAGTAGTAATGTAAGAAAATACGAACAAAATGACTCATCGCATATTAAAACTCCACCGGTTGGAGAAATTTTATTCTTTATATCACTTCGATGCCAAATGCCAATCTTTAAAAAGATATTTAAAACAAAAATAATATTATGATTGTGGTTATAATTTTACTTTATACTGAAGTCGTGCATTTGCCATAAACGGCTGTACAGTAATATAGATGTGTGTAACTTTTCCTGAGATAAAATCCGGTGAAAAATTCGCACCTTGTTCTTGATAAACAACACAAACAAATGCATTACCAACTAAACCTTTCCTTACGGTATATCGTTCATCGACATTTGCTGACGCTATCATTGGCGCTACATTAAACATGATTTCATGGTATTTATATTGAGCATAATATGAATATTCTCCATGAGAACCATTTTTCGTATCAAGATCACCGCGATACTTTGTAAAGCCTTTTAAATCAACACGTTCCGATATTCGATTAAGAAAATCCAACATATCATTAGGTAGAATATCATTATTGAAAATATCTTGTTCAACAGTTTGATTTACTCGTTGATAAAGAACGCCAATTTTACAATTACATCTTTCGTCATTGATTTTATCGAATAAATGAATTTTTTCATTCGCCTATGAAAATAAATTTAAAATGAAAATAATTTCAATTTTCTTTTACGTTTCCTCTCACCTACTCACTTTTGGATCACCGATAGATTTCAATGTATAACTTGATGATAGATCTAGTTTTTGAATTAAAATTCCAGCAAGATTATTCTCATTTGTTGCAGTAACTTTCTCAGATACAATATAGTTATTATCTGGTATACTATTCAAAATAAAATAAATCATGCAATCAATAATGGCCGATTTTATTTTTACAGTTCATACCGAACAATCATACGAGCTTCGGAAGCATCCTTCGAAGGTATTTCATAATTAATGATGCGTAGAGATGCTATAAATGGAGTTTCACCATCGAGTTCACCATAATAGTTTACATGAAACTAATCAATTACATGACAATAGGACATATTTTGGTACTCTTTAAACTTTGATATACTTACATAGTCATAAAAATTTTTATGATAATTATCTGCAACATACAACGCTCCATGGAAGTCAGCTGTTGTCACTGTGCCCGACCTTGGTTCAATTGGAGCATCATCGAGAATAAATGGTGGCGATGATGTCGAATCTTCATTGTGTGTTGCTAGTAACTGTTCACTACTATTAAAAGGTGGGAGTCGAGGTGGATTCGCAGATGGTATTGGTGGTTTCTTTAAAGAGAAATTTTTTAAAAGAATCTATTTTGTTTTTGACGAAAGTACCTGTTGTTCTTCACTATCTGATTTATTTTCCATGGTGAATTTCTTAGTTTGAAACGATTAGACTATCGTATAGTACAATACAGAAATGCGAAAAACAAAATTAGTCCTCGCTTTTTCTTTTTCTTTTTCTATTTAGATTCTGAGTGTTTTTTCAATAAGAGTCTGTCGGCGTACGACAAATAACAACAGAAAAAGAGACGCGGAAGAGAGAAAAGCATTTATATGACGGAGAAAAAAAGGAGCGTGTGAAGTAAAAGAAAAAGAAGACGCATTACTAATGGTTTTTCATCATTATTCATGCGTAACTACAATAGATACATCATGGAGAAGCAGTTTATTGCTAAGACAAATTTATTTTTTAAGCACATCTGTTGGTTGTTCAAAGAAGAAGAAGAAAAAAAGAAAGCTAACCTCTCTTTCTTTTCTATCCTTTTGTCGTCAAGGTTTTCCGAGAGAAAGAAAGTTAAAGACTAATTTAAGCTACGAATCTATGAGAATAAATCTCGATCGTGTCTAAAGTGTCAATCTTTATAATGATTGCTGTTCATCTTGAGATGATACGACAGTATATTGCTAAACATAAAAGCTAGTATGAATCCCAACAGAGTACGTAACATATCGTGCTTATATTCTTCACATTTCTCTTTCAGCTTGTCCGTCGACTCATTATCTTACATAATCTAATATTTTTAGTCTGATTTAGATGACATTAAAAAGAAAACACGCGTTTGTTTTTCAAAAAATACAATTTATTTCGCTTACTAGTTGCAAATATGCATCTAATTTTGTCATTGGTGGATCTGAGCATTGACTTGCACAAGCGGACATGGACACAATATTGTTATTGTTAGTTATGTTTGTCTCGTCTCTAAAATACAAGTATGAATACATAAGCAAATAGAGCAACATAATGAGCTGCATAGAAAAAAAAAATATTAATGTTCGCCTATGGTACGTAAGAATCATCTGCAGCTGCCTCACATCGGCTGATAAGAACAAAAGAGAAGAAAAAGAAAATATTTGCTAGTTCCTTTTCTCAGTTTTCTATTCAACATCGTTTTTATTTTTGTAATGAAATGACGTAGTTTAGTAAGCTGAAAACCTTATCATCATCTGTTGTCATACTCATCACTTACTTTGAAGTCGCTCGCGGATGATGCTTCGTGAAAGGAAGTCCATGTAGTAATAAGCTATTCAAGTGCGTTTTAGTTGCCGATGAATTACGGTTTTCAATCGGCAGATGTGGATTGTCTTTTTCCACAGGTAATTTCGATTCACTCAATCGTTTATCACGTATAGCTTCAAGTTTTCTCGAACCAGGAACTGAATCAGACAATACTTCTTCTGTACTAGACAATGCGCGAGTTCGTAAGGAAGGTGCATGCGAAAGACGATGAGTGATTGTCATTGTTTTTAATGAATTTCTTGAAACGATATCATGTCCAGCATGTGACAATGTTGATTTCAATGGTTTATTTTGTTGAAAATTTATGAACGCGTGACTTTTAAATGATCCTGCTTCTACCGGTGCTGGATCTTTGGGAGCAATTGACATGACTATGCAATACGAAATAATTCAGTATTCCTAAAATATAAATAACAAAAAATGAAAATTATTATCTAGGCAAGAAGAAGATGAAAAAAAGCATATAATATATGACATGGACACACAAATTTTTATTAGTTTTTTTTTGGCTTGTATGTTTACGCGAAAACTTTGTGTTTTGATGTTTCTATTAACGAACGCAAGACACCGTTAACATGTGTTAAATTTATGACATCGGATACCTGTCTAGTCACCGAAAAAGTTTTATTATTATTATTATTGTTGAAATCGTCTCCATATACATATATCGGTACTTACCAAGATTACGTTTCTAGAATTAATATTCCTATTCATTCTTTCTAACATCTAATTGCAACAAGAGCTCAATTAAAGAGGAATAAATAAATCAACTTTTCATCTCTCTCTCTCTCTTTCATTATACTTGATACTCTCATGGTTAAGAGTAAAAGAAAGAACATAACTGCAGTTTACTATCGATTAACCGACCTTTCATGGCATACTCATAGTTATGTGCATACCCATTGCGTTCTGCTTGAGTAATCTTTTTTTCTTTTTTCTTCGTGCTTAGCCAATATACACATACTACCCTTTAGATTAAAAAAAAAGAGTTTTCTTTTGCGTATTTTAAATAGGATGTGTTCGATCATGCGTATGTCGAATAAAATGGTCCAAAATGATACAAAAAAGAAATAATAAAAAAAAAAGACAAGTACTCATATTTTCTGTAATCAATCCATGCATAGATGATTGCTCATACGTCCATAATTATCTATTCATATGCATTGAATTATTTAAGCTGTAAACCGATGGATATTTATAAAGATGCGTCAATCATAGTATATGCGTTGCTCATTATAAATAATTTACTTTTTCCTCGAGGCGAAATAATGCATATAGATCACGAAAGAATATTATTNGTCATTACGAAGTTATTAATCAATAAAATTAGATATTACGCCATGTGATGGATATTTAGTAGATCTTTCGATACAAATACTATGGCTCATTATTATGAATTCATAACGATATTTATCTATGTCTCTAGTCTGTTTGAAAATGATATAATTATAACTCAAGAAGGGCATTCATTTTTTACTCCATAGATGAGCTTACTCAAATTTTACACTCTACTCACTTGATCGTAGTTGATAGACGTCAAACTGACATTATGATTTGTGGAAACAACAAATCGACATATGTATGACGAGAGAAAAAAACAGTGCGCAATAAAAATCGATTCGAGGAAAAGTTTTTAAAAAAAGAAAAGAAAAAACTTTGGCTTTATTTCTGTTTTTAGCATTATTCAAGATGCATCGTTCTCCTGTTTCTTGTTTTTTCACGTCTCATTACGTGTCAATAGGGCAGAAAGAGAAAAACGAGCCCAATACAGCAGGTAATCAAAAAGTGTCAATTTATTGTAGCGATTCTTGGATTTTTTTTGTCTAGTTTCATAACCTCTAGGGAATGATCGATTTGTTCGCATTTGCCGGCCGAATGTTTTTGTATTTTAACGACATTCCAAATAACAAAAATGTTGACTTATCAGACTGCACAACAATAACAGAACAAATGAACATGTCACCTACTTAGAGTGTGTATGTGTTTTTTTTTAAATGGATTTCACATACTTGACTTATTCCTCATTATTTTTTCTAAACACAATAATAAAGAGGAAAAAATGAGGATAGATCAAAAGGAAATTACTTTGTTCCTGCGATACTTTTATCTTCTACTCTACAAAGACAACTATCTCGGCATATATCGTGTATCTGTTCCTTGTTTTAGAACACAATGAATAAGTTTTAATTATAAATTTTTCTTTCTTTATTTGTAGAGATACTTAGCCTTTGAATTATCTTCAAGAGTGTCTGTTCTATATTTAGACATGAATTCAATCACAGACTTGATTGATATAATTTTTGTGCTAAACTAAATCATTTAAGTTAATTGAATTTATCATATTACAGAGCAGACGTGAAAGAAGAAGACGTACATTTTGACAGAATGCATGGAAACTCTTTCAAAAGCTTTTGAGATTGACTCTTTGTTGAAAAAAGTAAGAAGCATTCTTTCGTCTGTCGATGTCGAGCTCAAACAGTACTCAATCTATGAAGGTCTTGCACACTATTCTCTTGATCAGTAATGTTCAGATGCTGCTATACACTGTGATAGAAAAATCGAAAAGCTTGAGGAAAATTTCGATTTCTTTTTCAAATATTGTGATATGTGAAAGTCATCTTGAAATGATAGAACTTTTTTCGATGCCGACGCTTATTGATGTTTTAATGTGCGTATCGTTTCCATTGGGGACCATCATCAATATTCATTTGGCATATTCAAAACTGTCATCATACGTTAATGAAGATTAGTTTTCTAATACGAGCAATTTTATCACTGAAAATGCTCGCATTGCAAAACTTTCTGCTGATAGACTTGAAGCGATGTAAAAAGTGCACACCAGTCAATAAGACTACTGGAAGAATGCATCTTGTTGTTAATAGAAAAAATTACTTTTTCAAAAGTCATAGAGGACATATGAAATTGATTATATAAACACATGTATTTGATAGATAAAACTCAACTGCAATACTATATTGATCTGTCAAATATCATTTATGCATATGATTCATAGTTTACAGAGCGTTTTAAAAGAGATAAATAATAAGAATGCTACGACTTTATTACTGAAGGTATGTTTTATGTAATCAACAAATATTTATTTGGTCGAGATGTTGACAAAATTTGCGTCATTTCGAAATTGTTTATTTGTTAAAATGTCTCAATACAAAATGAGTACTTTTTTTTCTAAACTATTTGCTAGGAAAAAAACAACGTGTACCGAACTTTGCCCATTTTATTTACGATTGTGACACACCATATTGTCGTCATGGGACCTTATTTACGTTGTATATATATTCGTAAAGAACAAAACTAAACGCACAGGTTAATTTTGATTACCTTTCACAATTCAAATAGTGATTCATGCAATTAGTGATGTTCTCTATCACTGCGTCATTGTTACACTTTGTAGACAGAATGTCTGAATTATCTTGTAAAACATACCGTTTTGAATAAAAGGTAGCGAATTAAATTTACCAGCTACAAATGTTTTTTAAAGCTCAAAGCGCCATACAGCGATTCGAAATCTATCAAAAACATTGCATACTCTAATTGAGACTGCTAGCTATCGTCATCAAATGAATATTTCTCATTGTTCATACACTAGATTGTACATTAACAGACTCATTGGAAATTAACGAAACAAAAAGTGCACCCGAAGAATGCTTAGATGACATTGCATTTTTTATCGTTTTCGAAAGAATGCCCATGTAGATGATAGCATCGAGTTGATTGAAGGAGATGCACTGAAAACCTAGTTGAAAAATGTGTAAGAAACCCAGGTCTAACGAAATGGTTGTCCTGGTCACTTGTTTGAATGGATAGTTTTGAGAGTAAATGCTGAAACAGAACAAAGACGTTGCATCTATAATAGTTTATAAAGAATGAATTGATTCCCATTAGCTATGATGGTGATTTCAATCTCTCCAGTCGTTTTTTCTTCGTCTCTCGAATTGAGAAATAGATTCGAGTCGAATGTTAGCTAAGGGCGGAGTTTTTTTTTACTTGATCGAAAACGTGATTATAATTGGAAATTACAGAGTAAGTAAACAAGTTATTTTGCAATTAATGTACTTGGTAAAAAAAAATCAATGTTGAGAACGATGAAAAAAAGAGCGATTTGTGTCAATTTTTCCGTAGCGCGAACGAGACTATTTTTTGCACGCATTTCGCTCCCGACTAGTAGTGCGAGAATAATTGTTTATCATTGGTAATTCAATACAAACACAACGGCAAGAAAATTGTTTTTTTTGTCTTGGATGAGATTTTTTCGGTTGAAATGAGCATTTATCTCATCGATCGATCTTTCACTCGCTACGAACTCATAGTCCGTATATTAAATTTCGATAGAAAATATTAATTCAGATTACAAGCTTTCTCTCTAAAGTAAAAATATAACATAATCACATCGACGAACTTTCCGTTTCTAACATTCTCTATCTTGGAATATATTTACCATTGCAACTCTCTAGAAATCAATAATTGCTTTAACTGTTTGCTTTTGTTATTTGAAGAGCCTGTTTTTTATTTTTCAGTCAAACTAAATGATTACACATTAATTGTATGTCCATGTTGTTTCAGGACATCAATGGCTACTTGTAAATTATTATCTTTAACCATCACATAATCAGTATCAAATGTTGATATTGCTAAGATGCCAACGTCGGCTTTAGCTAATGGATTAAGTACCGATGTCAATACACCTGTAATATCGAATGGAAATGGTCCTAGAAGCTTGAAACATTTCCAATTTCGTTCACATTGAATATCTTTTGGTAATTGATTGTTATCCATTGTAATAATCGATAGTTCATCATTTGTTTTTGTTATTGAATAGAATGGCCCAGTGAAAGCCCATGATGGCAACGATGATGAAGGTGAAAGACGACAAATAACAAAATTTTCTTTTAGTAGGTCAAGTGTTAATGTTGCAGATTTAGCCATGAATAAATAATTTATAAAACAACCAAAATAACCTTCACCTAGAAATTATTAATGCTGCAGTTCGTTCAAGTACGAATCAAATCAACATGCGTACTTATCTATCATTTTAATCTACCAATCAAATTTTAGCTTCTTGCCACTAAAATGTAAAAGTTTTGCGCAGAAAACCAAATCACATTTTTGCTTTCGTGTTGTGTCAAATATTATTAAAAGCATCAATTTTGAAATTTCCAACTGAGAGAAATCGATTTCATCTCCTATCTACAAGTATTCTTAAGCTCAAAATCTTTATTTTCATGTCATAGCCTAATTAAATCGGAACAGGATCATCATGCAAGTCGCGCGTTTATTTATCGACTTGTAGATTATTGTATTTAAGTTTAATTGATCTGCCAACAACAAACATTGAAAGCAATCCGACAGAAATCTTCAAGCAAAAAGATTTATTCATTTCTTGCTTTTTTTTCTCTAAAAAAGAAATAAGATCTGCATATCTTTGAATAGACAAACAATTATCTTTCACAGAACACCTACACTAGAATAGGGCGTACTTTGACGGTTAATAAAAATACTGTTTAAAATGGACAAGAATGGATTCTCTATATGAAAACGAAAACGTTTTAATAGTACTAACAATTATCAATATACAACCTTATAAAACTATATCAATAAGAAGTCCATTATTATATACCTTTTGACGTCATGTTTCGCACTAAAAGTGAAAAAGAATTTTGAGCATGACCTTGTAGAAGATTTCAATGGCCACTTCCTTGGCAACAAAGTTGAACTCTTTCTATCTAAAAGTTTTTTGTTGAAAAAGAAATCAAGAATCTTCAAACAAGTGCAGTGTGATTAATTCATCCAACTAATCAGTTTTGTACAAAAAAAATTCTTAATTCATTTGTTTGTTTGTCAACAACTGAAATTTCAGCAGTCTCACTGACTTTTATCTCATATGACAATAACTATCCATAATAAAGAAGTTTCATTTTTGCTCTTTTTTATCTTTAAATTTGTTTCGTATACTTGAGTAACACTTCGACTATAATATATTTATCATGACACATCGAAAAAAAGAGTAAAATTATGTTTATCTATGTTTGGATGGTATCTCTAGACAACCATCAAACATACTTGATATACAGAATATTGTATAAAAACTCAGTATACTTGCAATATCTACAGACATTAAGTATTTAATCTCGAAATCATGCAGTATCCTTTCAGTAATCAGGTAATCATAAGTCAAAGTGAGCGATGGAGGCAAGCTTGGCCAACACCATTTCTTGCTCTAATAGCAGTTGGTCAAATGCTACTTACATGGGCTATTATTGGTCTTGAAACGTGGAGTATGTTGTTAAATGTGACCCGTGCCTTTTTATTTGTCGGTTATATTACGTCATTTTTCTTCACAATAACTTGGATATCAACATTCACAGTTGGTCAGTATTTGAAAGTGTTAATTGTATATGTATGTAATTAAATAAGGTATCTTGTTTTGTTTATAGTTTGTTGTAATCGAGAATCTCGTGGTTGTGCTACACATGCATTGGTCGAAAATGTTCTATCAATTATTGCATCGAGTGTTCTATTGTATTACGATAGTCAATTTCTTCGTTATCCCAACGGCTGTTTTTGGTCATTTGAACTATGTATTTTCTCCCCGATCAGTATAACTTGGAATTTTTTCTCAGATTACAATATTATCGACTTAGGAGAAGCAAAACTTATTGCAATCAAGGCGCAATTAGCGTGTGCGGCTGTTATGCTTTCTTTAAGCGTATTTTTCTTGATTATTTATATTTACACTGCTTTGAAAGTTGGAAGCAAGCAAACATCGGTCGCTCCACATCATGGCATGGAACTTAGACAGCTACAACAACAACAACAACAACAATCGCCAATATATATAGTTCAATCGTAATAGTCGAATATTTATGAGTCACGCGAAGAAATTTTTGATAGATATATCTTAGTAATATTTTTGATTGATTACTAAGAGAATTATTCTTTTACAATAAACGGAGACTTTGTACTTGAATGTACACGATTTTTAATTCTATTAGATATTATATACTGACTTCTAGTATAGATTCAGGATTTCTATTGATTCAAAAATGCGAATTTTGTATACGTTCTAAAAGCATTTTCTTATTTTAAAGAGATATTTATTACTGTGTGTACTGAGATTTCGTTGGTGAGCAATTTGAAACAGTGTTGTCTAATTTTCTCGTAACCATTTGATATGGATCTGAATTTATTTGATGTTAATTCAATAAAGATTATTTATAATTTCTATTGCTGCTTTCGATTTATCTGTCTGAGAACATTGATTGCAAAACATGAATGGATCCTCGTTCATAATTTCTCTGTAGACCGTCTTCCTGAAAATTATGACTGGCAATCTGCTCTAGCCAATAAATTCTATGGTCATAATCAATGTCATTCTTTATTACATGTTATTTGACATCGACGTAAATTAGCAATAAAACATCTTGTTTGTTTCTACCTACAGTAGAAAAACAAGCAGAAAGGTGCATATGATAGTTTTTATTAGAAAACCGAATTCTATCGAAAAATAATACATCGAACAAATCGAGAATCAAGTAAGATGAAAAGAGACATTCATTTGGTGTCTACACTATAGGATACAGTTCGATTATTGTCTTTAGTATAATCATAATTATATTTGTTAGGATGATTATGATACGGCGGCACACAATAGAACCTACAATTATGTAGCACGATTCAGTTCTTTCTCGGGGGAAAAATTTGAAGAAAACAAAACGATTAAATTTTTGTATCTTATCTATTGCAAGTAGACGAATAGTTTCTTATTGATAAACTTACAAATAAAAGGGATATATATATAGTCAAATGACAAACAGGTTTTTCTTTCTACAGCCCCGCAAGAAAAACCCCGAAAATTTGCATGTAGACAAGTGTAATCAGTAAGATAAGAAAACTGAAATTGAATATATGCAAATTTATGAAGGAATCGAAGATGAGCTTAGATTTGAATTAGTGAATGTCAAACCTATTCCATCAATAAAATTAGTAGACAAAAGATTCAAAGTATCTGTCGGATAAAGTGTTTTATTGATCATGACACGATGAAAACCTCAAGTTAAATGGCGTACTCTCAAGATTTCCCTTCACGTAATATCGAGTTGTTGAATAAATTTTCGAAAATCTTACAACACCTACACAGGTGGTGATGCCTCAGAAAAAAAGGCGGCGTGTAAATCAACTATTTAAAAAAGATATCACCAATTACTGTTTCCTTCTTGGAAAAATATGGTTAAGAGAAGTCGCATTAGTGGCGATTGAAATTAGCAATTTTAGATAATTATGGTACTTTTTTAAATTTGATACAAAATCTTGGTTACTTGCACTCATTATATTATTGAGAGATTCGAATCGAATTCAATACGCATCTTAATAATAACCGTGACTTGTTTCCTATGTATAAACGATAAAATCATAGTTCTGCTCAGAAGATTCAAACTAATTTTGTTTGACTTTTATACAAAACTCGCTAGACATACTTCGCCTGTCCCGGTTTAACCGTAAAGTACCTCTCACGAATACGAAATACATTGCGAACAGAAGAAAAATAATGGATCGATGCAATCAAAGCTAAATAGATTAATCCGAACAAATATTGTTAATTTCTCTATGTGACCATTAATGATTGGTTTAATCATACGAATATTATAATTCACCAAATACTAGTTGATATTTATCGTTACTAACGTGTCGAGAATCTTTTATTGAATGAAATCAACCAGAAAAACAAAAATTACAATATGGGTCTACGATTTTCCTCGGCACGCATGAATTCATTGTTCCAATTCAACTTCTTTCACAGCTGTATAAATACCATTAGGAAATAAAACACGTAAACGTTTTTCGCGTAATTTTACGTCAGCTTCAAATAATTCTTGAACTTGTTTGATTTTTTCTTCGGCAATAATCATTTTTTTAGCTTTTGCATAAATAGCAGTGATTTTCTCTGGTGTTAATTCTCCACCAGCTGATGCTGCACAAAAAGCATCATAAAAAATCCAGGATTGACCATATTTAGCATGTTCAAGACCACTTTTTGAATGATACGGAACTGTGCCATCTTCAACATTTGGTTTGTATTTGTCAGCTAAGTCTAAGACTTCATCTGGCACACCTAAAAAAATACAAGACAAAAATTACTCTGACGAACTATTATAAAAAAAAAATGCTACAAACCCATAGCTGCTTGATATCCTGCAACCCATTTTCTGGTTTCTTCATTTAATTTTGAATCTGCTGCAGCTACTTTTAAAACACCTTTCGAATGAGCTAGATCGGCATAAATTTACGTTTTGTTTCGTCTCTATGATTGTATCTTTCTTGATGCATCCATTCACTAATTAATTGGCGAGTAGTTGGTTCAGTCATTCTATTCAGATAAAAATTCAAACAAATATTTACACAGCATTCTAATACATACCTGATATCAGCTGAAACTAGTTATGATTAGTCTATGTATTATGTGCAACGAAACAGAACGAAACAAGACTATTTCTATGTATCTTGAGCATGATAAAAAAAAGAAGGAAGGGGATGATTGGCAAGATCAGTCATGTAGAACAAGTTTCTTTTTCTTCTTATAATCGTTAGTTTATCCTCATAGATACGCTTTGAAAGATATCAATACAATTACTTTCAAGTCAAATGAAAAAGTTATTCTCTTCGATAATTAGTTTTTCTCTTTATTCATTTTACGAAAGCGCTGATAATGACGATCACATAATACTGAGCAACATATAGAAAATAAATAATATTCAAAGTAAACGTTTTATTTCGATATCGATTATCGACGAATACATTTCAATCTTATGAGAAATAAAAAGCTTGTTGTTTCAGTCGTTTATACATTTTCATGTCAAGTTTGACCAGGACGTACACCAGGTGGAAATCGAGGTGGTGGTCCATAGGGTCTTGGTATTGGAGGTCTTCCACCAGGCATCATCATTTGGCCGGGATATCTAGGCATCATTCCACCAGGTTGTGGTGGATATCCATACATAGCACCCGGTGGTGGTGGTCGTGGTGGATACCCATACATAGCACCGGGTGGTGGTGGTGGATATCCAGGCATAGCACCTGGTGGTGGTGGATATCCAGGCATAGCACCTGGTGCCGGTTGATATCGTGGTACAGCACCAGGATTCGCTGGTGGTCCTCTCATCATCATTGCAGATCTTGATGCTGAATTTGGTGGCATGTTAGTAGGAGTTGATGGTTTACCCACCATGACGCCAGGTCCCGTTACTGGATTAGTTCCCATCGATAGCAGTGATCCGCCAGCATTAGACGGTACAACTGGATTGAAAGTAGGTGGTATCCATCCTCTTTGAATATGTTCAAAAAGTGTTAAACCACCGATACCATATTTTATGAAAATAACAAGAAAAGCGAAAACTATAAAATAGAAAACAATAATACGATTGTATATTGATCAATTAATATAATTCTATTACCTGATATGAAGAAAAAAATGCCCACTACAACTTCGCCTGTATAAAATGATTTAGCTGCTGAATACGTGTACGATAAATAATTGCAGCTTCCACTGACAAGACAAATTTTTGAATTTGTTAGATAAAGTACATCAAAAGCTATCATGAGAGCAGCAGCTAATCCACCAATAATATTAAGTGCTGCAGTCCATTTAAGTTTCGACCAAGTAGTTTTTCGAACTTGCAAAATATATCATAGTTTTTAATAAATCTTATTATTTCATTGCTTACCTGAATGGATGGTACTAACAGCAGCAATGAACGTACACAAAGCTGTCCAACATGCTACAAAGACTTGCCATCGTGGTGCAAACATAAGTATAATCGGTAAATCAACACCAAGTATAATCAACGAAATGCATAGTTGAAAGATTCCAAGTATACATACTATCCATGTAGGCCATGCTCGACGTAAATATTTAAGCATAAAAGCATCTAATTGTTCTTCATATTCTTCTCGTAGTCGAACATATTCATCCGGATCAATATTTTCTGGATCATCCATTTCCATAGAGTCCCGTATATCTATAATTGTTTATGACTGACAAAAATGTTCGACCGTTTATTTTAACGTTGTTACGCTTTTGTCTCTGTATGAATTAACTGATGACAAAGCAAACACCCTCTAAATGCTTTAGCTGCGTTTCTTCAGATGGAAGCGATTAAAAATAAAGCGACGAACAGTGTTCTGTTCTTTTTTTTTTTTGTTTAAATGTACCCTTTAAGAAAAACTTATCAAAACGAAACGTAAACAAAGAAAGAGATTTTGATCAAACAAAAATTTTTTTTTTCGAAGACATGATTTATTTATTTTAAATGGCATGCCAGTGAGATTAGAAGTAAAATGCAAGGAGTAACTTTTATACAACAGTTTTTATCTGCCATATTTTCGAAAAACCAAAGTTCAAACAGTACTAAGGTCAAATAATAATAAATATCCAATTTAATTATATATACGATGAAAAAACCATTATTTCAATTTTTAACTTAACTTCAGTTGCAATTGTTAACTTGTCAATCGATTCTACTTAATGAGTTGAAAGAAACGAAACGAAACGATACTAACAATTTATAGGTGAAAATATAAATTATTTCCTATAATTCAAATTATAAATAACAATCGCGTTTAAACGTGTTGTTATTTCATAAATATAATAACGATTTTGCAATGCATTACTTATTCAAATGTAATTCAAGCAAAGAAAAGTTTAATGTTAAAAACAAAACTGTATAAATAAGAAAAGCGAATGAATCATATTTCTGTAGGTTTTCAAGCAGCAAGTTGAAGTGCATAGGTTATTAAAATTATCAAGCAAAATTTCAAAGTGTTTTCTCTTTAGAGAATTGCATATCATCGAACAATACATTAATCTGTTTTTTCTTTAGGAATTTTTCATTTGAGTCAGTTCAACATCGTTACTGATTGTTTCCAATACGAAAAAGGAAATTTATTAGAAGTTTTTTCTCGAATTTGAAACCTTATTATAAAAATTAAATGCCTATGATTGATCGGTCATTTGTAAAATTAATAATTCATTCCCTCTAAAGATTTAAAAAAAGAAAAAACAAGCCCATTTTTGTTTTGCACTCATTCGACAGCTATTCGTCGTTTTTATATACAAGGAATATCGTGCGAATTACGATGTAGAAGTCTCTCTAATTCATACTGCCAGGGTTTATCATTCATTGATTCGTTCTTCATGTGAAGACAGATTCGAGAACTTAAAATAAACCTAATTGAAAAAAGAAATGAGATCCATCTGTGGCAAATCTGTAGAGAAATAAACGCATATTGTCATCTATTATGAATGATATAATGGTTAATTAAATTTTTTTTTTGTAATTTATGAGGATTTACTTAGCTGATGTGTAGTGCTGCTTATAGTTGAATTTTTATTCGTTTTTCGATAGCAAATATTCTTTTACATCGTATGTGATATATTGATTTGACACTAAAACGTAAGATTTATTCTTCAAATCACCGATGACCTGACATTCTCCCTCTCGAGTGACTCGTCAATCGAGCAGATATTTTTCTCATAAGCGAACTCCTAGCAGACTAGTAGAAAAACAATCGTCTCCATGCTTGTTACTCCACACATTATAAAAGTTTTGCTGATTTTATTTTCTTTGCAAGAAAATATTCCTGAGAGAATCAGATGGTCGATTTTCCATTAGGAATTTTTGTTTTTTGATAATTCCAATACATAGATATTAGCATGCTCTGGAGATTCAGCTTAAAAATGTGCAAGAAACACAATTAACTTCTATTCAAAAGAAAAATAGGGAAAATTACTGTTTTAAAATTGTAGTATTTCAATAATGATAGATTCTTCCACAGTCTGAAATCTTTAACATAATTTCAAGCCTACGCGATAATCATCGATGGAGAGAATCTCAGTTTTCATTTGCATAAATATTTTGAAACAGCTAAAGAAAACGTGAATGCACCAAAAGGAAGTGAAGGGCATGTAGACTTTGCTTGAAGCAAAATACGTAGAATTATGTGTTCTTCCTCAGTTGTATAAAAATAATTGATCTTAACATCAATAGATAAAAAGACTTATCAATCACTTAAGAATCTTACTTTTCCTCAAAACTTGGATTTTAAATACTCTCTCGTCAGGCAAAACAACGAAGTTACTTAATAATCTGAAGAGAAGTCATGTAGTTTTCACGATCAATTAGTATCAGGTCGTAAAACAATGTTTTTTGTTCTTTCTTCGGCGCAACAAATAAAGTTCAACGTGATCAGTATTGACTGCAAAAACATTTATTTAGGTATGTCGTTCAACAATAATATGAATCTATATGACTGCTCATTGATTGAATTGTTTTCTTATTAGAATCGATATTTTTTTCAATAGTTGATTATTTATTGAAACAAAGGGAAAAGAAACTTATTGATAGTATCTATGATTAATCAAGATATAATTAGTACTGAATTAGAACGAGATGAAAAGATTACACGGCAGATGCATGGTCATGGGAGATGAGCAACTTTACAATACTATTTTGAATGAATATAACACCTCTTCAAAACGAACAAACAATGAAAACAAATGATTATGTTTTTCGATTACACTCATATCAACAAATTGAACTCGACATTCGCTTTTATCTAGTTAGCGTAGATGACAGTATGAGTAAAGAATAAACTTGAGATAAGTTGAATATTAAAAGTGTGTGGAGAACAACATTCTAAAGTCATCGTCAAGAAATAAAAAGTTCATCAAGACCGTAGATTTGAAAAAAATTTAATTTTAGATCTTTTCATCCTATCGATGCGTTCTTGAAACCGTCTAACCTTCATGAAGAAACGGCAGAGTTATCAACACTTGAGAAAAATCTATAATCCGACTCGACCAACGACTACGTGTGTATTATACTTTTCTCAGAGTGCACCAGACGGAATACAAATTGATCTTCAAATAGTATCAGTTTCTGCCAAACTGATTCTTTTCCTATCGTAGCCTTTGAGTATTTTTTCTACTTTCTTATAAATTATCTAAAAATAAATGTCTCGTGAGATTGATGAATTCCTTCTTTTTTTTTCTATAGATACCATCGAGACATGTGAAGCAATACGAAAACGATTACACAACTTATTATTATTATTATTCTATAAATACTTACAAACTGGTTAGAGTCTACGCCTAAAATATTCGAGTATCATACATTATATTAGCTAGAAAATCTGACATAATATGGCCCAGGCTAATAATAAAAATATTGGCATGATTGCCTCATCTTTGATGTAAAAATTTCCTTGTAAATGTCACACCACTAGAAAACTCAATGCGAGGACAAAACAATTAAGGTCGATCCATTTGATTGTCTTGCTGGCATGTCCTAGAACTAATATTAGAAAAAGAATTCTCGTGTCAACATGTTCTCGCACAAGGCTGTAAGTGTTTACACCAGTTTTTCTTTTTAATTTCGCTTCAAAACCTCGTTCTCTGTAAGTAACAGAGTTCATCATTCGAATAATTAGGCTTGCGGCGGCATGTACCAAAGGCTCATATTTTTAACAAACCTTAGTTAATATAGAAGATCTATTTTATAAGTTATTTCTTCGTCAAGTTAAAGGTGTAAAGGATTAGCCGATAATCTATATAGGAATAATAAAGTTTGATACAATTTGTGTTTCAATAAAAAAAAATGAGATTGTCTTGAATGTGTTGACTTGATAGATATTCGATCTGTTTATAAAAACTATAGTCTTTATTGAATCGTGATTATCGAAGATAATATGAAATATAATTTTTGAATCAAATAAAGACTTCTAAACTAGAACACTCACAAAACTCGATTGGGCTTCTCAAACTTGACGCTCATTAATGATTCAATACTTAAGCTCTATGCAAATATTCACATGTAAAAATCTGTAGCATTATGAAAACAATAGGAAATTATAATTTGCGCGGTGAAGATTATTACTAGGAAAGATTTCGCAGGAAGATAGAGGTGTTACCGAAATACTTTTACGAAAATATTTGCATAAGCTTTTAGACCCTATACGAATGATTTACCTATAGCAGAACCAGAGATAGTAACTTCTTCGAAATAGAACCATGAAATGTCAATTGAGTACGCATTCTAAATTCGATCTTTGACAAAAGCTACATCTCGAATCCCTGCAGTTTTGCTATGACTGATATTAATTTATCGCTCTGAACAAGTATAAATATCATATATTTGAGATTATTACTCCCACTCATTGTTTTCGAAATATTTCGAAAAACGAAAAAACTTCCATGAGAGATTACGAAATCGCTTCTTCATTTAATAGATTTTAACGAGAAAAATACAATTCATTCACCTAATAACATTTGCAGCTGATAATATATTATTCAAAAGCCGAAACATAGACTGGACGTATATGGTCACATGATTTTTAAGTTCATCCAAATGGATATCTGACTGAGACAATTGATGGATTGTTGATGTCGTTTGTTCCTATCAGCTGGTATAGTTCAAAAAGTGTATGTCAATATCGTGAGATGAAATAGATGCGAATGTTTCTAGCATTTTTCTACTCTACTTCTGTAAGAGACAAGTAATCAACGATGAGAAGCTGGAGAAAATCCAAAGATACTTCGTCTGTACGTGTGTCCTTCATGACTCAATCCAAAAAATGTTACAAGACATTCGACTATTTCAATCGTAGCTAGAAATATCCCTACATGTAATTTTTATAAATTTGGTGATACAAATCCAATTGGCTATCTCGAACTTTTTTATTACATACTTTTACAAACTATTTATTAAACATACATATATATATATATATAAGTATTAACACATTACAAAAGTGCACATCTAACAAATACTTCATAAATTTTAACAAACAATATTTATTATAGTAAAATGATCTACTTAGTCAGGTGAGATTTATAATAAAACTAAAAGATCATTATGAGTTACATCATAGTTAAAATATACTTTCTTGTTGTCTATGTATACGATAGACGATGAACCTTGACAATCATCGTTCCTTCTCTATTGGTAGATCATCAATCCATCTTGTAACAATTGTAAAAATCTGTTGTTCATTTTTTTACATCAAAATTGAAATAGTATTATCTTTGATTTTGTTCCTTAGATTCAATCTTTAATGAATCTCAAACAGACAATGAAATACGCAGAAAAAACAAATCTTCGCGTATCTAGGTCGTGCACACTGACACACACTCAAATACAATTTTTATTATTAATGGATTCAAGCTTTTTGTCTCGCAGCGATATAAGATGTGTCGACAAAATGTCTGACATGTACTGATACTTGTCTGTGTATCAGCTAATTAATGTCAAGTAAAAATAAGAACGAGACACACGATCAAATGCGTGTAATATGTCATATTCTATCTGACCTGGCTCGATGCCAAAGAAACAGAATTTTCTTATTTTTCGTTAAGATTTATGTCCGTTTTTTTTTTCTTTTTTAATAAATTTATTTGTGACGTGTTTTAACACAAAAACCAGTAAATTAGGCATCATGCCAAATTATTATTATTTTTTTTCTTTCTTTTGTTGGCTTATTGTCAGTGGTATTCGTTGTTTTCTTTGCTTGGCATTCATATGTTTAAGTACGGAGAGAATACGGTAGCAACACATACAAACGACAAGACATCGTCACAATCAGCTTGTTACTGATTTTACCCATCGTTGATTTTTCATTCTCTTTCCATCTCCCATATGTGTCGATTCGTTGGGGAGCAGAATGATATAGAAAAGCTGTTGTACTCATTATTTCGTTAACGCTATCGACAGGAACAACATGTATCTTAGTACACGAGTCCGTTGACGAACAGCAGCCAATCAACAATTGCTGTTGGCATCAAGCCAACTGCGTGCGAAGTAACGTGATGTCGATGTCTATCATCATGTGATTTGCTTAGAGAAAGAGAACAAGAAAAAAAAACTGTTGTTCGTTTGTTGTTCTCTTCTACTGAAATATGATTTTTTTCTATTGGTTGGCTGATGCACTACCTCTCACAAGCTTACATACAAATGTGATGGATGGATAGAGAGAGCAGCTGTTTCTTCGTTCTTCTTGTGTGTTGTGTCGCGCAGCTGATTCGCCGTTAATGAAAAATAAGACACCATTCTTTTTCTTCTTCTTCTTCTTCTCTGTTTCTGTTTCTCCTATTCTTCTTCTTCTTTTTCCTCTTGGTCGTCGTCGTCGTTTGTATGCATTCCTCTCTCTCTCTATTCATTTCTCGCGCTCTTTTTCTGGTTTCTATTATTACCCTACATACACACACACACACACACACTCGTCGACATCATCGGGTTTGTTCGCGTCGTTGTTGCTGGTTGTATACGTATTTTTTGCTACGATTAGTACTTCCGACCAATATTCTAAAATTCGACTAAAATAAAATATACTTCACTATTTTATTTTATTAAAAAAAAATCGTATGTATACGCAATGAATTTTTCGTTTTTTTTTCGTCCTCTTCCCTCCTCCTCCTCCTACTACTATTACTATTACTACTACTATTTTATTTTTTTCTTATTCCGATGTTATTCCTTCGTTTCTTTTGCATAATACGAATGCAACAAAATTTCTTTTCTTTTCTATTATATAGAGGAAAAAAAGAAGTTATTCCAAACGTATACATTATCGTGAATGTCCTATTGCTATTCAGATGACGATACATCTGATCTAATCTCAATAGAACATCATCATCACCGCCATTTAATGCCTGAATCACCGCTGCAACATAAATTATCATCAAATAATTCAAATAGTCAACTTAGGTACGTTGCAATAAAAAAAAGAACACACATTTTTTTCCTTTTATTCTTCTTCTCTTAATAATATACATGAACGCATATGTTTGTGTTCTGAATGATGTTTGGCCGGTGTCCAAAAGAAAAGAACGATATTCCTTTTAGCCGCCATGAACGGCGTTGGAATGCGATACATGAACGCATGCATTCATATGAATCGTATTTGTTCTGTTCTTTCTCTTCCTTCTGTACATTTGTTCGTACACACTTATACTTGTGTTGGCCAGAGTTCAGTTGGGCCCTAATAGGAGAAACAGCGAAAAAAGCATGTACCCCGATATGTCATCAATTATTGTATTTTTGTAACATACGCACGGAGAGACACTGCTCTGTTATAGTGTACGCTATAGCAAAATCACTCGTGTATTTCTTTTCATAGGCTAATTCATTGAAATTTGTTTTAGCCCTGCTGATTCCAATATGTCGCCGAACTCACAATTGGAACATGAAAAACGTGTACGACGTGAAATCGCTAATTCAAATGAACGACGTCGTATGCAATCAATAAATACTGGTTTTCAAAGTTTGAAAATTCTCATTCCGCATTCATGTGGTGAAAAACTTAGTAAGGTAGGTTGTCATGAATAGATAAAGATACTTCTTTAAAATAATAGTAGAGGAAAAGCTCAAGGACATTTAATAGTACACTGAAGAATATTTCGGAAAAAATAGTCATTTTTACCTCCTGTTATTCTACTAGTCTGATAATGAGCAAAAAAGAAAAAGAAAAGAAGATCTTATTGTTCTTTTCACTATAGGCATGCATTCTTCAACGTGCAGCTGATCATATAAAAAGTCTTGAAAATGAGAAACTTAAATTACAATCTCAAAATGAACAATTTCGTATATTAATAAAAAGTTTTCAAATTGATTCAACAAGTGTTTTACAAGCCCAACGACGTTTATCAACGAACGGTAAGCTAAAAACAAAAAATATCATTAAATCTAATGGTTTTATTTCTTTTTTGATTTAGATCCAGATGAAACTGTTTTATTACTCAATAATGAAATAAAACCTATTGGAAATTCCGATGAAGCCAATGATGACCAATTAAGATTATATCATGATATTAAAAATCGTCATACAGTAGTTCAAAATTGGCATGATGTTACTCAATATGTCCAATCACAAAAAGATGACCAACAACATTACTATCCTATATCATCATCCTATAGATCGAGTATAAAACAAACGTCAACACCAGATACAACCTATATGATTGTTAAACAAAATCAACCTAGTCAACGTTGTTATAAAACGAATTCACTCGATCAACACAATGATAACGGCATTGTTATTGTTGAACGATGTCAACTCAGGACACAAAGTGTTGATACAAATAATAATAATAATAATAATAACAACAACAACAATAATAACAACAATAGTTCACCATCGTCGAATTTAAATGATCATGCTGTATCTCGTCGAAATTTACAAACAATAGTTGAAGCCATACGTCATTTAGAAGGTGATGATGCCTTGTCAAATATAAGTCCATCACAATCAACATCACAAAAAGAAGATTTACCGGCACAAATAAAAGCAATGATCAATGAAAAATTTCAACAACAACAGCAGCAGCAACAACAACAACAACAAATAAATAAAAGTCCATCATCGACAAATACAATCTATCAACAAACGATGAATATTTATGATCAGCAGCAAACAATATCAACATCACATGATGTGGATTTACATCAAAAACCACCTAAAAAACGTAAAATAACGTATAATGAAAATGATGATACTATTGAACAACATAGCATTATACAAAAGCAAGGTAGGGCTTGTGATGATTATTTAAATAATCATCGGCATAATCTATCATAATAGATTTACCACCTATATCGAGTCCAGATGTTCATCATCACGAACAAATCTCAAGTGAATCATCTTCACCTCAAACGCTTATCTCAAATTTAGTTGCACGTTCACCACCAACCGTAGCTCAATTACTACAAGAGCATTTAATACAACGTACAGTACGTTATTCACAACCTTCGCTATTAACAACAAATATTCAACGACACCACCAACCCTAAAAAATAACAAACAACAAGTGAACATTTATCATTGCTTTCGTTCTCTTCTCCTATCCCGGTTTGTACTTTTCCTCTTTTTCTTTCGTTTTCTTTTTTCTTCTCTTTTGTAAATATATACATATCTTCTTTCGTATGTGTGTTGTGTATTTTCCTGTAAGAAAGAAAACAAAAATAAGACCAAAAAATGCTCATTGTATCGCTTCTTTTGTTGTTGTTGTTGTTGTTGTTGTTGTTTGCTTTTCATGTATGTGTGTTTTTGGCTCAAGTATTTGAAAAGGACAGTGATATGCATTCTTATGTGCTGTCTCTATTCTTTCTTTTGTGTGTGTTTTTGCGCGATCAAACTGTCCCTTTCTAAGAAAAAAAAAACAAGAATAGTACGATTCTACACATCACACGTTCGTTCTGTTGGTTTTTAGCGTTTTGTTTCATTGTTCACACCGGTCTTTTTTCTCGCATTTTATTCGCGAAAAGCTATGCATCCTTTTTTCGTTGCTTCTGTTTTGGTTTGTTGATGATTGTGTATATGCTATGGATTCTTTAATATGCTTGTCACTCATATGCGACCGATGAGTGTATGTTTTTGTGTGTATTTGCCCGTTCGTTTTGATGAAGCTTGTACATTTGTACAGATAAAGAAAAGCAAACTAACATAAAAAAAACTTTTTTTTCCGTAGATAAGATCAACTGCCTTTGAACAGCTGTTCACAGATGCTTCAGATCATTAATGGGAAAATGTCTCTAGGCAATGGCATCATATGATGTATACATTCTTCAAGTTTTTTTCCCTGCCTTTTTTTATACGATTCCAGAACAGAATAGAGAAGACGGTAGACGATGGTGTAGTTCGAATGCGTTGTTTTCACTGTTTGATTATGTCGTTTAATCGATATGCCTAGAATAGAAACGCTGTGTTTTCTTTAAATCAAATTATATTATGTAGGATAACATAATTTATCTTTCATTCAAATCTATTATCTATTAAATATTGATAGATCTGCCATTGGAAATAATAAACACATATGTAAATCTTCAATAGCTCTTATTAATTAAAACACATGCATTACAATTCAATCACAAAGTACATGGATAAAATCCAACTGTTAATACATGGCGACGGAATCCTTTCAATTGAAACGATAGAAAATTTCACCAAGAATATTTTTAATGATCTATTCATTTAAATAAGTAGTATGATAAATTATTCAAAAAACATAGTTCAGTTAACTTGTTCGATTCAAATAGAATAATGTTCTTATTCATGTGAATCTATATAACTGTCAATATCAATTCATAAATCGATTATATTACAATAATACTTGTGAGTTCATCGAACCATGAGTTGCCGGTTTATGTAAGCATTCTATAAACTTCCGATGAAGAAAAAAAAACCATCGCAAGACGAGAGAATGATTGATAGGTTCTGTTTGACAAAAGCATGCATTTCAAATTATCATCAAGGTTTTGTTGAGTAAGAGTGGAGTGGTGAAAGGAGAGGGAGCCTAGGCAACCCTTCAGTGTTTACGTTTCTTCACAAAATTCAATGGTTTGTACTTACAAATAGGTTCGGTTGCCCTCAGTGCTAATTTACTAGTAGTTATCCGCCTACATCAATGTTTGTGACCTGAGGGCACTTCTGAATGTCGCTATTATTTATTACAGAGGATTGACAGGATAAATAATAGTATAAATTACGTATAGCCGTTTTTCCTAGAGGTCAATGCCTTTTATTTTGTAAATTTCCGTAAGAAAAAATAAACAACATCTTGCTTCTATTTTGATTAGTCTTGATTGATACTCAATTGTTCTGTTTTACTCATATTTGAACTTGTTTCCGATTGTTCGATAGGTTTTTTTAATTTCCTATTTATCATATTCAATGTTTGAAAGCAGCCTTTAGTTTGTATTCGGTTTTTTGAATTGCGACTAAAACTGGAACCAGGAAAAGTCGAAAGAATCATTTTTATCTGATAATATGAATATGTTAACCATCGTTGTGTATCACTTAAAATTGGATATAAAAAAGATGTTTTCGTTGCTCGAAGATTCCCAGAGCGAATAGTAACATATAATGTTAACAGATCGTATTTAACTGTTGTTAATGCAGCTGATATAGCATGATAACGAATGATTTCTTCATTTAAATTCGCTTGACTAACATATCCTTCAATATCACCGATTTTTTTCACTAAATGGCGAAGATTACATGCAAATGCACGTAATACACGTTTATAATCTAATTAATAAACAGACATGTCATGGATTCTTGAATTTAAATTGCTTCTTACTAAGCGGAAATCGTACGATCCATGATGGATGAACTAATCGAGTTGTTTTTAGATCATACAATGTTGACTTTGACATAGCACTAGATAAAAATTACCATAGGTTTATTTTAATGATAAACAATTTCAAGGATGTCTATGTATTTCTCACATTATCCGATTTCGTTGTAATCTTTTCGAGTTTAACCTCATGAATTCAATATACTTTCTATAAGTTTTATCATATTTTACAGTTGACTAGTAGACATCGGGCACTAGCCATACATTATTTACGTCAACAAATTTTTAAAAACCAAAATAATGATAAGAATATTTCGTAATTTGATTTGCGCAAAAGCATAACAGTAGGAATTTATTTATTTGATCTTACCAAATACGACGCATTTTTTCTCCATAAGGTATAAAATCAGTATCTAAATTAATATTATTTAACGATATACAAGCTCCATTGTTTGACTGTGAACTATTGAATGAATTTTGATTATTTTTAATTGATATTTGTACAACATAATCAACTACAATTGTGTTTAAAACAAATTCACATAGACTATTGGCGTATTCACCATATTCAGTAAGAATTTTTAAATCAAGATATCCATATAGATTATATCGATCCGAGCGGCACAAGGCCATTGTTTAATTGGATAGAGAAGAAAAAGCGGATAAATCGATACCGATTGTTGCAATAAGAAAAGAAAAAAAACGAAGAAATATTCGAACTTTGCTGAATATTGACACTATGGTAACATAGTTTAATAAATATTTTATTTAGTCAATCGGCATTCGTCGTGTGTTATTAAATTATTGAAAATATAGCATTAGAAAAACATGTGTCTATTCAATTCGTCACTTTATTGGTGCAATCGATTGCATGATTCACGAATTCGACTTGATTCTATAGGTACATGTTCTTATTTATTTTTTCTTCAAATAGATGAATACGAATATCTATTTTTATCATAACTTGAGAACAACAGTAGAGCGTACATTTATGCCAGCTGTTTAACCTTTCGTCGACTAGCATTATGTACGTATGTTATGTATGTTAAGATGGAACGAAAAAGTTTAACGTACTCGATGGCCGAAACGTATATATTCTTAGTTTGAGCAACGATGCATTTTGATGATAAGAAATGTTTTGTAAATAGCAACGTAACATTTCTCAATGGAATAAGAACGACATTAAAAGCGGTTGGTCGTCGTAATGTCGAAAGGAAAAATGTCGAAAAAAATTATATTGACATGAAACATTGTCAGTTAATATTTTACAGAATTGTAAATAATATACATGTAAAGTATGTTTTTTGTATGAAATTAAGCTGAAATGTTAAGGGTGAGAAAATAAATGTTTTTTTAAATATGTCATTTCTTCACGAGCTTCACGAACCTCAAGTTTTTCTTGTCCTGAAAGGTGACTATGGTTGCAAACAGTTTTCATCAATCGATTATTCTAATCAGCATGCACTTTAGCTGCACAATAATTAATAGTGCATATTCAATCTTTATTAGTTGTTGTTACGTTATTTTACTTGTATCAATAGTTAGTCATTCCTATCAATACTGACTAAAATTCTACACTAGCAAAATTCTAAGAAAAAACAATGAAGTATACGTGGTTACAATCGTCATATTTCAGAGGCATCATTGTTTTTTTATGTTTCTTTTCGACATTTTTCCAGCACACCTTACAATCTTTATCATACTTCTCGATTTGATTGAGTCACCCGTGAACTTGTTCGTCTTTCCACGTCACGCGATCGAAACCACCATTGAACATTCTATGACAACATCATCTGGTTAGATCTAGATAACTGTTATTTTTTCCGAGTCACTACAGTCAGACAGACTGTCTGTGGATTTCTAAGCATCGCTCATGTCTAGAAACTATGATGAGAATGCTGATTGTTTTTCGATTTCGGTTAATATCTTAGGCATATTATAAAGATTTATAGAAAAACGCTTAATAATAATATTTTGCTTTATAGAAATTCATGATGAACCTATCCGCTACATAGACAGTTCTTCAGGTATTCGATTTTTATTGAATTGAGATTATAATTATCATTTCAAAAGATAGCAAGAAATCGTTTTTATCAGTGAAATGCGTTACCTACTAAACTTCAAAAATTATCATCTACTTTTGTGTCATCATCAATTTATTTAAGAAAAAGAAATTATTTACAAAAGCATTCAAATAAATATCTGCTGTTTTTTTTAAACTAAAAAATACTCCCTGACAAAAACAAAACTATAAATATATATTATTCTTATTAAAAGATACAAAAAGAAGACTATTCATATTGTTAATCCGATGCAACAATAGAAAGAGATTTAATATTAGCAAGTTTAGCATTGATTTCATCCAATGTAGCTGTACTGTTTGCACCAACATCTGCTTGTCCCATAAGATTACGATAAGCTACTTCAAGCTGATCACAGTAATGAGCCTACAAGAGCAATAGGTTGAATGGATAATTGACTATTTATTATAGTACCTGAGCTTCAATAAATGCTTCTAAACATGGATAAACAAATGCCGCACGTTGTTCATGTAAAATAGGTAATTCATTATTTAAAATTTGATTTTTCAATTCATATTGTTGTTTGGCTTCGTTTAGCTGCTTTCTGATTTGTTCTAATTTATTATTATTTGCTGTATTTGCTGCTGCTGTTAATGTTGTGGTCGATGAACCTAATTTTTCATTCATTTTATCTAATTTATGTTGTATTTTAATATAATCATTTAAGCTTTGTTCACGTTTTTTAATTGCATTTGTTACATTAGCTAATGCCAATGTTAAACGTTTTGATGAATCAATTATTGTTTTGGATGTTATTTCATTTAATAAACTTGTTTGTTCCGATATATGCTGAGCAGTTGCTTTCCAATCATTGATTAGCTGAGAAATATTTGTGGTTAAAGTTGTTGATGTTTGTTGTTGATCATAATGATTGATAAATGCACTACCTGATAAATCGTGTAGAAGTTTTAATTGACCACGAGCAAAATCATCAAAGGATTTATCTTGTTTAATCAGATCACGTGTTAACGATTTCGAGCTTTCTTCCAGAGATTCTAAACGGCGTGTTTCACGATCATAATCACGTGTTGCCTATTGAAAAATAAACACGATAGAATACAAAATGAATAAATTAAATAAATTTACATACGATAACTCCGATACTTTTTCGAGATGTTGTATTTCGAGTGAATGGATTCCTAAGAATATAAGAAATTCACGCATTTATATATAAAAATTATAATAAAATATTTTCCTACCAGCTACTCATTGTTTTAGATCAGCCAGATTTACAAAATGTATAATATCTAGAATAAATTTATAATATTGAAATCAAATCAAATTAAATTAAATCAGCATATCTGATTAGAATATTGAATTCAATTTTCTTTTACTTTATGTATCAAAATAAATATAAGAAACCTTCACAGACACATTACACATAAACATTAATATATATATATATAAATAAGAAAAAGGCAGAGTTTTGTTTTCACAGTTCTCTTTTGATAATAAAACTGCACAGATATATAATTAAATATGGTCGGGAACATACGAAACGAATACAGACATACAACAACGATAGTATCTCTGCCGGTCGGTCGGTCATAGAAGAAAAATGAACAGAAATATGCGCATGTTAAAATTGATTTGCTATGGAATGGTAGATTTAAAATGAAAAGAAAAAAATTTGAAATGTATCCGCATTGCGAAATTAATCAATATTAAAGTGACATGAAAAAAAAAGTAGAAGAAAAGAAAACAAATACATCGATATATGTATTTGTGTTCGCCGTTTTTTTTTAATCAATTTGTGTTAATTGTCGAACACTTATAGTTCCATCAGATCCAGATGAAAATAAATGGCGACTGGCAGTTAAATGCAAATGATTGACCCCGCTTGTTTGTGAATGTAAAAAGCCTCGTCGAGAGTGTTCATTATAAAAACATTGAACCATCTCGCAACCCTGTAAACGCCAAACCTATAAAATAAGTTTGTTTTTAAATTTTATTATTGTTAATGAATTATGAAAGCGAAATTCTTTTACTTTAATGTTGCCTTCTGTTGAGCCGGTTACATAAAATTTTTCTAATGGATCTAAACAAAGTGCTTTTAATTGAGAATCATGCGCTTGACTTATTGCTAAACGTTTTCGTTGTCTTAGATCAAATATACATATGTCACCACGTTTACCACCAGATATTAACAATTGATGGGATTGTGAATAAGCTAAACATTGACCACCACCGCCAGTATCATGGCACGAAAATGCTATAAGAAACAAAAAGGAAGTAATTTTCTTTTTGTTTAAATGATTTGATTACGATGAATCTCGCAACGAGAGAGAAAAAAAAAGCATTGATATCTATCATTGGATATATTTTTGCGTGAGGCAGCTAGTTTTTTTTTTCATCAAAGACAAATTCATATAGCTCATCAGTTTGTATAGAAATTCGATAGGATTTATTTCTTTTTCGACAGGAGATTTTATTGCCAGTAACTACGACATATGTGGGAATAGGCAAGTACGTTGACGAAAGAAGATAAATTAAATGTCTATATGCAATTTGTAGAGCGATAAAATGTGAATAGGTTCCTATTTTTAGCAAGCAAGTCAATGAGCCATATGAGTTTAAATTATATAGAAAACATCTGTTAGACTAATCTATCCATTAGAATATCCATTTTTATGCAGCTTGTGTTTTGAAATCCTTCAAGAAATGGCAGACTTTCGACTCCTAGGGCGCGTTGCCTTTTTAATTATTTACAAGTTATATTGGCTCGTGATGTTGGCATTAATGTATCCCAAATAGCGACATTCTGATGATCAGTAGATAAGCCACATGTTGCTAATAATGTAGAAGAGTCAAGAAAAACAAAATCATTTGCACTCTTTGTATGAGTTAATAAACGCTAAACAAAGATAGTTTCGATAGAATTTGATGGTTTGTTACAAATATTAAAGTTACCATATAGGCTGTTGATCGATTACTTGATAAAACATGTAATGATAAATTTCCTTCAATATCTGTCACACCGAACTATTTTTTGAAAAAAAAAACAAAGAAAACTTTTTAATTAAATGATAAACATCGTTTTTACCTTGTTTCCTTCACTACTCAATTCAATTTTAGTAACTCGTTTATTGGGTTCACGCAATTGCCTAGGTGATGAATCAAGAGACCAATTAAGTAAGAAAACACTACCATCAGAACATCCAGTAAGATCTTTAAAAGATAAAACAAAACGAATGAAATGTGAATTTACTTCATATTGAACTTTACAATGTGGTAAATGTGGGTGATTAGCAAATTTTCGGCTTTCTCGAATAACATGTCTATTATTCTAAATATTCAAAGTAAAACAATAAAATGTATTCATATTGTTTTTTTTAAATTAAAAAAAGTCTTACAAGAACAGTTTGATTATCATTATTTGATGCATTTCCATTCACACTTGGTAAACTTGATTGAGTTAAATACATATTTGGTACATAAGCACCCATAGTTGGCATTCGGAGAGTTGTTACTCGATTACTACTTGTCTCCCGATTGACCATCCTAAAAGTAATATTATCTTCTGATGAAAAATATCAATCGAAAATCGTTAGAAAAAACTAACGCTGCTATTTGAGGAAGTAAGTTTGGTGATACATCATTTTCATCGTCGGATATTTCATATGGTTCATTTGTCGATGTTATACTTGATATATCCAATTCAATTACTTCGCGAGCTAAACCTGCTGCCAATAAAGTTGGATTTATCTGAACAAACAAAGAAACAATCAGGTGTTGATATAAGAAAGTTTGCGAATATTTATTATTGTTGATTGCTTTGTCTTTTGTAATAGCTGTAAGTATGGTTCGTAGATTGAATCAACGAGAGAAATTTTCAATCAACTGATAGACTACGCTAAAGTTTTCAGCTTTTAACTAAAGTTAGTCGAAACAAAAATCTTCGGTAAAGTGTGATGATTTGTTTTTTATGTTTACTGTTTTGCATAGAAACAGAAAATGGTACGGTCAAAAAAACTTCCTGGAAAGTCCGAAGACTCGTGATCAGAAAATTCAATGTCATTAATAAAAGTTGTTTTTTATACTTTTTTCAAGAGTCATAATAACACTCTAATCAAAAGATTACAAGCTGAATAAGTATCATAATATGTTAATTATATATTTTAGTTTGTTATCTACTAATAAGATTATGCGGAGTCATGATGAAAAAATTTGAGACGCGTTCGGCTCTGATCTTCAAAGAGAGCTCATTTGTAAAACTTGTCTCCGAATACGAGAAACAAATCCTGATATTCTTCGCACTAATATTTAATTATCTCGAACTTCTACTTTTGAGTACTCTTTACTTTTTGGTGGAAAAATAATATACTTACACTATTAAGACAAAATGAATGAATTGGTTCCGAATCTCGATAGATAAGTTTTGAATTCGATGATGTTGCTATTGATGATGAACTGTCTTGTAAACCGTCCATGTTCGCTCGGCTTTCCGACTACAAAACGAGAAGAACAAAATTGATTATCATAAGAAAAATCTTAATGAAATTATCATTTGAAATGAGCAGCAAAGTCAGCAACCTTTGAAACTCACATGCGTGGAATGCACCGTTACTGAACGTACTAACGGTGGCCTTTTAGTAGGAACCAAGATTATAGGCTTCAATAGTAGAGTTTTTTTTTTATCTCATTTGATAATTCACGAAAGAACTATTTACTTTATCAATTACTTTATTCAATGGTTGATTTGACGGTGTTGGCATTTTTCGTTTGAATATATATTTAATAAATATTCCTTGTGATTGTTCATCATTAACTAAATATGTCCAAAGACGTTTTGCTGGTAAAGATGATGAAGATTTTCTAACAGAAACGAAAATTTTTAATAAAAAAAAGAAATAAAACATCGATTCTTACGAAAATGGAGTATTTTTCGGATCGAGTATTGTTCGATATCGATGTATAGCTAGACCAGTTGATTGTTCATCATTAGCATTTAATCCGCTCAATGGTAAATAATTGTCTGGGGGAACATTGAATGTTTCCAATGTACGCCGAAGTGAATCTTGCCAAATACTTAGATTTTGTAATAATTGTTGAATAAGAGGTGAAACACTTGGAATTTCTTTTGGTAGGAAAAATTAAATTTAAAAACTAAAACAAACAATTTTATGTTCAGCTCCTTACCACTCTTTTCAATACCAATATGAGGAAAAAATGCCCACAGACGTTTATAAACAAGTCGAACAATTGTATAACGCATAAGAATCCACGAATAGGACATTGAATCGGTATGTTCTCGTTCTTGAATTTTACTGGATAAAATTTCAATATAAATTAAGATTAAAATAAAATCGAATTTTAATACCGTAGTTTCTTTTTCGACGCAAGGGCATTATCAGTTTTCGTTGAAGTAGAATTATCTCCGTCATCATCGCCATCCTCATCGTCGTCGTCGTCGTCGTCGTCGGTATCACTTATATCTTCTTCACCATTGCTATCGATTTCTATACTTGATGAAACCTGAAATAATATTTTATTTTTTGTTACAAGTTTCATTCAAATTCTGATTATTCGAAATACTTTTGCCATAAAATAGTTAACAATACTAGCACGTGGAGGGATAAAAACTTCTATATAAGATGGTTGTTGTGGCTGTTGTGTTTGATTATTTGGTGTAATGAGCTTTCTTGCAAGTGAATTTCCCGATGAAAGTCGATCTACTGATGAGCCCATCGATATGTCATTGCTCAAACCTATGGAAGAAAAGTTTTTATTAAACTAGAAAACCCGAAGAAACTTTTAATCTACTTAATGATATTGGTAAATTTGGAGTCGGTGGACTCGGTTTAGGTTTTTTCGCTCCGCCACCAAAAACTCCGTACCATAATTTAACTGCTGTTTCTGGTGTTGACCATTTTCGTACAAGTAATCGATATAATGTATTGCAATCATCAGTGGATAATGCATAGACTAATAAGGACATGTAAACTGACACCAATATTTCAACGAGTAGAATTTTTAAATTTGAGAAATTATTTTCTTGATCTTTTGCTGAAGTTCCAAATATTTTTATACCTATGAAAAATAAATAAATTATTCATTTAGCAATAAAAATATTTTCCCTAGTAAGAGTATTAACTACTATCACTGAAAGTTATCGCTATTATGGAAGAAAACACTTTCTTATGCTACTCTTACAGTTGCGGAATAATCGATGATGTTTCTTCTAGATTCTTTATAAAAACTTACCGGGCCAATCTTTTGGTGCAGTTGTTGGTGATTCTCGTTCGATTAATGCTGATACACTTTGGCGTCTATGCATTCGTATTGAATCTCTTCGGTAAAGATATGATCTAATTCACATTAAAAAAAAAGAAGAACAAGAGATAAATACATTGTCAAAGAAAATCTTTTACTTTAAAAATGATTCAACAGCAATACGTTCACTTGTTTGATGTTCATTTGTACTACAAAGTGATTGATAAACACAACTCGCCAATGCTATTGATAAATCTCGTATGGCAACAATTTGTATACTTTGATCGGTTAAGTTAGGTAATGTGAACCATTTATTCATTGTACGTAATAAATCTTGACTTAAATCACGTATATAACTGATTGCACTATTACTTACACTCAATGTACCCGACAGATTAGCAATTAATAAGGGTACTTGCGTTGGAAATGGTACAGGATTTTTTAATTGTGTACGACGATCACGATAGAGTTCGTGCATAAGCAATAACAATTCCATTCTAACTGATGCTAAACCACCGCCATGCATGCCATGTAAACTTGTAAATGACACTAATGTACGAAGAAGATGTTCATTCGATTGAAGCCAATGACGACGCCGCAATAAACGTTTCATTTTCGTATGAAAAGTGTTCATGCGGGTAAATGATGCTGCAGATGAATTAGCATTTGGTGATGCATTCGAAGAAAGCGTTGGATCATCGTTTATATCAAATAGAATGGGCTCATCCAAATCTAGTAAAACGCAAGAATTTTGTTAATTAGAAAATTTCTATTATTAAAATAAACATACTATCGAGAACATTATCTGTATCATCTTGATCAGAATTAGTTGATGTATTTAAATTGCAGAATTGACGAATGACACCTATTTCTTGTTCGAGCCAACAAGCCAAATGATGTCTGAAAGAATAAATACGATTTATGAAAGAGTAGACGAGATGATTAAAAGAAATCTACGCTACGAGAAATGCCTCCTAGTTATCTCAGTGTATCTTATGCTGCCTTATCTACGGTATATTTCGGATACGAAAACATTCCTTCGGTTCGATGTCCCTCTTCTGTCTGATTTCTTATTTAAAATGTTGTTATTTTCGGGAGCTATTTACCTAAGCTGTCCGCCAGCTACTTCAAAGCCCGTTGCTAATGTTGCCATTTCTTCGACAATAATTTTTAAGCAACAAATTAATTTCATATATTGTCCAATAGTATCAAATTGTTGTTTTACTGATTTATCTTCAAGGGGTGGTGTTGTGCCTTGTTTAACTGGTTCTTCAATAGGTTTTGGCTCTTCCGCCACTGGTTTTTTTCCTTCTTCTTCCTCTTCGTCATTACCCCAGTCAAGTTCAAGCTCATCGTTATCCACTTTTGCTACCGGTTGACTCCAATCAATTATTTCTTCTTGTTTCGGCTGTGTACCATTCGTTGATTGTTCTATTGTAGACGGTTTCGTCTCATTCGATAGGATAATATATGCTGGTAGTTTAGCAAGAATTTCTAATGCTAATAGAGGACAGCCTGTTTTTAAATAATAATACGCTGTTTGAAAATGTGCTCGACGTTCGATTGAAAAATTCGTTGAGGTTTTATTAGAACTTTCATGTGATAATTGTTTAGCTCGTAAGACAAGTGGATGTTGTTTTAAATAATCATAAAAAATAAATATCGATTGTGGATGTTCAAATTTATCATTATGAAGCAACGTATTCAATGCGTGTTCATGATCTTTTAACAGCCAATAAGCCATACTACGATAAAACGGATCGTCATGTGGTTTGTTTAAAATTTCTTTATTAAGAATATTAGTCACTAAATGTTGTTCATCATTATCGAAGAGTCGAGCAACTAATAGAGCTAATTGAATATCATGTAAATTACTGATAATAACTTCCACAGCGTCACGAACTTTTCCAGCGAGAAGAAAAAATGCTGCCGCATGCTCAAAACGATGTTTGCCAAGTAGTGCGAATGCATTATTTTGTGCAGCTTTTATCCAACGTGCTTCAGTAAAATCATTTTTAAAAAAATCTTGCATTTTAGCATCTTGAACATGTCTTTAAATAAACAAAACTATTGTTACATTAATGTCTATTTACCCTCTTTGTGTACGTACTTGTATAGATTGTAGAGTAAACTTTTCTTTTTCAATGCAAGAAAATATAAAGCACTATCGAGCGGACTGTTATTTTCTTCGAACGAAGATTTGCCAAGCTAAAATAAATAGCATTGACTGTTACAGTTTTTTTTTAATCTTAATTCACGAAATATCTATCGGACTCTCGAAAAATAGCTCTAGCTCCAAAAGCTAAAACGTTTTCATCAGACTTGCATCATCTTACCCTTTCGAAAAGCTTTGTTATAATGCTTTTATTTCGAATCCACCAGCCAACACCAAATAATTTTAATTCGCTCCACAATGGTTTATTTTTTACCATACATGGAATCATACCAAGTAAATCTTCTTGTAAATCGGAATGAAATGCCCAAGCATACGATGCACTTGTTATGATATGTTTCAATGACGCATTTGCTTGTAGATTCGGTGGTGTAGCCATCCGCGATAAATAAATATAACGTTGAACATCAATTAAAAACCTCAAACCACAATCATCCATTGTATCTAAAGTAGAATGAGCGCAGTTTGATTTTTGGAAAAGGTCAGAAAATCGAATTCTTTTACTTGTAGGTTTTTCTCCTGAATATGTTTGAGCCGATAATGAATCATTACTTGCATTAGCTAATGTATCAGCTAACGCAAGTAAATACATTTGATCGAGGCTCGTTAAATTGGATAGACGGACACGTTGAAAATAATCAACAAGTAACTCGACCATTCGAGAATCAAATATTGGTGACCAATTGCGATTTGATAATAATTCTCGTCGAAATTTATTGAGTTCAACTAAAAATATGTATGAAAAAATAGCATTTCATATTTGATTTTTCACATTAAACTCTTCTAGGAATTACTACAGTTTCTTAGAGATTTGCGAAAGAGTAGAGCAATTATAACCCGTTTAGTAGAAAAACAAGTAATATACATATAAAAGATGCCCTACTGTTCTGAGAGTGAGAATAGTTCTAATCTTATAAAAAGAGATGTAAAGCGAATATGGTACATTTCTTGTATATGGGATTTCAGGGAAAGCGAAAATTGATCAAACGAAAATTGCTCGAACGAAAATTGCGCGCGGTTAATTGGTCGAATGCGTGAGTGTGAGCGTAGTTTTTCATGTCGACCAATTTTCGTATCGGCCAAGTAGCTGCGCGCAATTTTCGTTCGGTCAATTTTCATTCGACCAATTTTCGTAGACCCACGAATGTTATTTCGAAGAACTCACCTTGTTTTTTTCTTTCGACATCCTGGATATGATCTTCATCGAATTTAAATTCTACATCTCTATTTCCATCTGGCGTTGTTGATGTAAACAAATCTTCATATTTATCTTTACCGTCCATATCGTCATCTTTATGATTATTGTCTTGTGAATGAGCATGATCAATATTTTTTATGCTTTCACGATCAGCATTAAATAAAGCAAATAATGGTAACAATGGTACACTGTCAATTTCAACATATTTAACATGATCAACTTCGGCAATCGATGGTTCATTATAATCATTATTCGCAATTGAAAATGTTCTACTACGCATTAATTTCATTTCAACTTTTCCTTCAACACTGTGCACTGTACTGACGATGCAACGTGTTAGATGCGCAAGTATAGCTTTAACACGACGGTATTTTCCGAAACGAACTAATTCTAATAATAATGTTGGATGGTATTGCGGTAGAACTGGCGCAGCATTTCTAGCTGCATGAAACAAACTAAGTTCATCAATGGAATCTAATGTTAACCATGATGGTTGCGTTTCAGTTTTGTTATTCGAATTTATTGAATTAAAATCCGCATTGGTTGCGCTTTTTCGTAAATTACTCGATGTATTTATAGGACGTTTTGGTTTAATCAACGGTTCTGATTTAACTGTATGTGCTTGCCGTTTTAATGATGACCATTGAGAATACACTTGCAATTCACTATTAATACCAATTAATAGAAGGCCACCACGTACCCATTTTAAACTTAAATTTGAACAAACGATAGCAGTTTTATTAATCGATGATAATTCAATTGTACGTAATTTTGTCCACTGTGATACCTGAGTATATGAATAGATAAAAACATAACGTGTTCCAATTGATGTTGCTAATAAATGTGCACCATTTTCAATGGATGCCCAATCGAAATGTACATGTAATGAATTTGTTTGACCTACCACTTCGTTTATTGGTATTATTGTTTCACAATTAAATGATGTACCGCCCGTTGATTCACATTCATAGATTCCTATTTGAATTTGTTTATCATAGAAAGCAACAGCTAATCGACCACAATACGCATTACTGATGGCTAATGGTTGTCCGGATGTTTTCAAACGAGAATTTATTTGTTCATCAAGTGTTATTCCACACCATTCGGACCATTCATAGGTATTCGATGAATGATGTTTACAAGTCCAAAAGCGTATTATCCCATCGGAATGTGCCGTAGATAAAAGATACGGAGGCGACGATGATACATCGGAGTAACAAAGTGTACTGGAACTTAAATGACCGAATGCGACATCCACAGATTGAAGTTCAGCATTGGAATCCAATGGGAAAGCATATGTACTAACCTAAACGAAACAATATATATATATATTATTGTCTTTTTCATTTTAAATATAGTCTCGAAGAAGAAATGAAGTGAATGACTGTATTTTATCCATGAATTTTTTTACAAGGAACCGATATGCTCAAGCTTTGACTCAGATTTATCTTGACGTGAGATATTTTCATGATGCAAATCTTACCTTAGAACTTTGAACTTGTACTAGCCATTCACTATCATTATTAAAATTATTCATACTAATAGATTCGCAATCATCATCTGGATATGTTATAATTATTTTCCACATATGAATACAACTTTGACTATTATTATCCTTATTGGATTTTTCCACAAGTACAAGATAATATATTTTGCATGATGATGTTTGTTCACTACGATCATCGATTGCATTTGCAGGAAAAATATGTATCAGTTCAGCATCTGTCCAAATCTATAAATCAGATATTTTCTATTTATAAAAGAAAATTTTAGTTCGATATGAATGTAACATACACATTTTGAATCAGAAAGTTCAGCCAGACTTAAAACACAGCTCGGCCGTGCTGTTGATTGATTACTAACAACATTTATTCGCGGCCCATTTAAATCCATTGATGGTGATGAACGAATAGAATTCGATTCAAGATCACCAACAACTTGATAAGACTAAAAACAAAACAGAGATAAGCTAGGTGAGAACGTTTTTCTTTTTTTTTGTTCAAATTGATCGAATTTCGGGAAATCGGGTAAGCATAAAAACGCTGAAGAAAATCAAAAGCTTGTCGAATAGCGGAGGAAGAGTAGAGGTAAACAACTCGCTGATTAAGATATTAATTTTATTTATGTATTGGTAAGAATCATCGGAATTCAATACAGTCACCACGATAGAATTAGAAACAAATGTTTTTTCATTATGAATACTTCCACGGTAGTCGAAGCTTTTCTTTTTAGCAGTTCACCGAAGTACGATGGATATCTATGGTTCAATAAAAAGGGAATAACGGGTGGTCGGAAAGTTTTGGGACAAAATGTTCGTTCACTTTTGACCCGCTTAAAAGTATCTTTGATGAATCAAAATCTATGCGTTAGAACCAGAATTTTGTGCTCTTTCCGAATATGAGCTTAGAAATTCGGTGTCAGTTTTGGTTCGAGAGTAGTAAGGAAATCTTTGAAAAGCCGAAACAAATAGTTTGGACGGAATTTTTTTCCACATATTTTTGTGTTTTCACTGTTGTGATTCGGAACTAAAAGTTGGAATCTTTATTAATATACCAGCTTGTAGAGCAACATCTACCCTACAAAATGTACCATTTGAGNTTCGTTTTTCCTAAATCGTCATTTTTGAAAAATCGACTTTTTGACCAAAAAGCGTTTGACGTGGAAAAGAGCTCTTGGGAAAATACGTATAGCTTTCCTTGAGTAAAAGCTACATCTTAGTTCAATATCACATTTTGTAGAGAATTGTTCGCTCTATAAAACTACCGAATCCGATAATTTTTAACATCTTCGCAAAGGGGCTTATAGGGATTAGAAAAACCTGTTTATTCGCAGTCCAAGCTAATTTTTTAGGTCTTTCAAAGATTCCCTCACTACTCTCGAACCAAAACTGACACCGAATTTCTAAGCTCATATTCGGAAAGAGCACAAAATTCTGGTTCTAACGCATAGATTTTGATTCATCGAAGATACTTTTAAGCGGGTCAAAAGTGAACGAAGATTTTGTCCCAAAACTTTCCGACCACCCGTTAGAGAAAATTTCTTCGATTCGTTAGCTCGAATAATTTCAATTGTACGACATTAAATAAACATCAAGATATCTTTTCTTGTAAAAACCAGCTCTTTTTATTATTGGTAACCGAAATCCATCATCGGTAGGATACCATTGTGACCTACTGATAAAATAGAATCTTTGTATTATACATTTCTAAACATTGAATAGATCTATTTTCGTTGTTTACTCTTTAAAGTTTCTTCTAAAAACTCCATCTGTCCAACACTCAACAGAGTAGCATCTAGGTTCGTAAGATCAAATGATATATCCAATGAAGTTAAAAGACGTAATCGAGTCATCGAACTGCCTTCGAAAGTTACTCTAATCTGCTCGAAAGTGGTAAATAACAAACTTCCGGAATATCTCATCCGGTATGATTAACTTTAGCGCTTTCAATACAAACAGTTTCCCATATACCTTTGAAGTCGAAATTTGACTTGTCAATAAAGCTTTCGCATTGCATACAACTTGATAAACACGTAACTGCTTTCCATCTGATGCACAAAATAGAACACTCGGCGATTCACGTAATAAATTAATATTCATACTATGTGTCGTAGAAAGAAAATTAATGAAGACAAAAGTTTGACGCAAAACAATATTCTTACCAAGGCAGAACTAATGGAAACCAAGCAATTAATTTAAATGCACCACTATTAATCGATTCCATTCTAGCTAATTCAGTTATACCACCTGTCTTTATCAGTGGACCAATCGGTTCTGTACTCCAAAGTATCAACGAGTTGTCATATCGTTGTTTTTTTCCATAATTTAATTCATTGTTTTCATCATAATATGAACTTGTTAATACAAGCGGAACAGTTGGATGACAAACAATATGTCTTATGGGAAAATGATGGCCACACATACGTGCTGTATGTGTCACAAATACTAATGATTGAAATTTTTTCTCTTCATGAAATGTCAATGACCATAGATTTAGCGTTCCATTTGTATGCTTTGTAATCATGTTTATAATAGGTAAATGCTGTTTTTGTTTTGTTTGACTCAATGATAAGGATTGTTCGAATAGAAAATGATTGCAATAAATAATAAGATGTGGTTGTAACGATAAAGCATCGCCTAACGGAAATATATCGGGTATACTAGCTGAGAAACTAACATGAACTTGTCGATGAAACATATGATATTTAGCTAATGATGGTGATGATGCTGAAAATTTTGTTATATTTGTTAATGGTTGATCAAGCCAATCGATAACCCACAATAGTAGACTGCCATTGATCGGATGAATACTAAATACAACATCGGGACTATTTTTCCAATCGTCGATAAATTTTTTAAAACTATTTCGTATATGTAAAAAATATTTTGAATCATCTAATATCGACGTTATTGCACTATTTATCGAATTTTTATCATTAATATTAGTAAGATCTACTATTGTATCGTTACTATTGCTGTCCTCAGTTTCAACGGTCATTGGAGATGTTTGCCGTTTTATTTTTCGTTGTGTTTCAAGAAGAAATTGTTCAATCGAAAATAGATTGTATAAATCTTTATTATTTAACCATTGAACAATAAACATATAATCCTTATGAGTTGGAGTAGTTGGTGCAAGTAAAGAATCTGTACTTGGATTGATTGTTGTTGCTAAATGAAAGCGAATATATTTATTTGTTGTTGTTGATGGTAATGAAGATGACAGAGAATTTATTTGAGCTATTGATGATGTTGATGACGACGAAGATGAAAGTGTTTGAACTGTTTGGCCATTTGTGTTATTTACATTTTCATCATTCATAGACATGCCATTGGACGAGATAATAGATGCAGGAGTGAAAGGACCAGGTTGATCACCAGTTGGTGTTGGTATTTGTGTTGGCGTGGAGAGATCTGGGGGATTGCTTATTGGAATAAAATAATTATGTCTATGGAGAAAACAAAAGAATGAATTTCTTGCTCTGAGGGTGTCGTATTAGCGCCGGAGCTTTAAGTCTCGTAGGTGGTAATCGCCTGTTGAGAGAGTCTTCTTTTTTTTTGAAAAGAATTTAATCTCAATACTAGCTACTTTCAAGATAGATTGTTTTATAGTAGAATTCAGCACAATAAGAATGTTTTACTCACGACAGTTTACTGTAAAATTCTCGGGTTTTTTCATAGCAAATCATAGTTATGGTAAAATTATGTTTTGTTAAGTTTCTCTTAAACAACAGGTCCAATTTTGTTTTTGTTACTAAAAATACTAAAACTTTCTCACTAACATCGGACTCTGTGCAGACGAGATCGAACATTCAACTATTAGAATCCGAAGAAAAATTTAGATTTCTAATGCTAAAATTTCATTATTAGCTTTTCCTTAATCCCTATAGACATTACCTTAATTTATGTAATAGTTGTATGCTTTTGTTTAAGCATTCATTTTGTTTATTTCTTCTAGTCCGCACCATTGTTGGATCACTGACATAAATTGCTGATTCATCTTGTTGCATAGTTTCGCACCATATTCGACAAATGTTATCTTTACAACATGTTAGTAAACAATTAGCGACGGTTCCCCTTTAAAAAATAATAAACACATGATTATTTATTCTTATGTTTTTTTTTCTAGTTTGAATTTACTCTGCAAAAAATTGACTTGTTTGCCTCCACGATATATAAGTGACTGCTCGTGGATGAGGTAAATAAGTCGAAGTAAATGAAACAATTGGACTACTATCTTCAGTTCGATACCAAATTTTAACTAATCGATCATTCTAAAGGAAAGAAAAACAAGTGAAATTGATTTTTTAACGAAGATTTTGTTTTCGATTTACCTGTGATGCAGTGGCAAATAGACATCCATCATTTGAATAAGTTACATGTTTTATTGGTGATGCTGATCTTCAAAATTAATTTAATTAAATTAAAAAAAGCATCTATTGAAATTCTATTAAAATCTTACTTATAACTCCAAACATTTTTCCAACTTTTCGAACCGGTATTTGCAGATACTTTTGTTGATGTGTCGATTCCGCCGATTTGAAAATTAACTTTACTAGGTCGAGTTTCATTTTCATCCGTTTGATTGAACCAAACTTGTAAACCTGATTCACATACTACAATCAATTGATCACCTAAAATCAAAAAACAAATTAACTATGATGAATGTTCTTTTTTTTTTGAAGCAAAAATGAAAGGATTTTTTTCAAGAAAAGTGCTCAACTCGTCGTTGAGTAAGACAAATACTGTAAAGTTTCATTAGAAATTTAAGATTTATTTTAGATATTCATTGAAATAGATCAGAACTTTTGTTTTTTCTCTGTTTACACACCTTTCGGATGCCAAGCAACTGCTGTTATTTTCTCATTCGAACATGTTAATGTAGATTTGAGTGACCATCGATAATTGACTTGCTAAAAATAAAATAAAGTCTCACATAAATGAAGTCGACAAAACAAAATAAAGGTCTAACATGATGTAATGATCGCTCAGAAGTTACTGTTGGTTCGTAAATACAAACTTGATTTCCAAAACCGACTACAATCTAATTATTCAATAAGATTTACTATTTAAAAACATGAAACAATATCGAACGAACTTTGCCCGATTCATGTGTACAATCAATACATGTTAGTAAACATTGATTATTTTCATTTCCTGACAGGAGAATTTGAATGCGTTGAAAATCACCCGATAAAATCACGATATTATAACCAGCTGTATAAGCCTTCAAATGAAACAATTCATTTATTTATGAATTATTTACTAAAACTACATACCACAAAATGAATACTCTCAATACTTCCTGCGGCAAAACTATAATCGCTGGGATTGGCCGCTCCAGTCAAAATCTGATGTCGATGCATATCATCTAAAGTTAAATAAAGCGAATTTTTTTCATATTCGGCATTCTTCTTTTTTTTTCATATTATTTCCTGCCGGTTAAAGTATTTTATTATTCTTATGTATGCGCTCGGTTTTGCAAAACAACAAAGCAGGATAAACAAAAAACAAAAAACAACAAATCTAAGCCGATTGTGTGCGTGCTGCTGTTGTTGTTGTGGCTGTTTGTTGTTGTTCTTCTTGAAGACGATGTTTTTTGAGTGGACCCATAAATATACGTTTCTCTTCATGAGTTTGAAATCGACCATGTCCAAATTTGGATGATGTATCGATGAAACGTAATTCGATTTGTTCGCGATGTGAACGTTTCTGGTTGACAATGAGTGATTTACGTAATGTAATTGGACGTTTCTTGGGTCCAATGCAACAACCTTTGATCATGATGAAATCTTGGCGAACTTCACCATAATGTGGAAAACCACCCTATGCAATACAAAACGATGCACTCAATATCAAACATCAATGATTCAGAATAAAACAAAAAAATAAAGTCCGACATTAGAAGGCGAAAATATAGTAATTATTTTTACGATGTTATCGAAAGATGATAAGGAAAGCAATCGAACTTTTACTACATTATGTGCTAAAAGCCTTTTTTCAAATACGGAAATAACCTTGAATAAATGAAACCTATTTTTAAAGTATGATATGAAATCTAGCTGTTCGAGTCTCTACGTAGATATCAATTAATATGCCTGAGGCTAATCTATAGAGTGTACTATAAGAAAGTCTGAAGTTAGAACACTACTAATTTTTGTTTTGTGGAAATTTCTTCATTCTATACGAAACGATCGATCCGTTAGTCAACTCACCATTGGAGTGATTGTTTTTTCTGTTGGATCATGATCAGTTGAACCTGTATTTTTAACAGTTTTACCATCTTTAACTTGAATAGCTTCACCGATACGATAGATTTTCTTGTTGATTTCTGTACGATGATGATAACCTTTTTGACCAGCACGAGCAACAGCATATGAGACATGAGCTGGATGCCACGCGCCAATACAAGCTACCTTTCGTAGACCTTTGTGTGTCTTACGTGGTAATTTTCGTGTGTGCCAACGTGATGTAACACCCTTGAAACCACGACCTTTGGTGACGGAAATGGTATCAATCATTTCGTCTTTCGAAAAGACTTGATTAATGGGTACTTGTTTTTCTAAGTGTTCACGTGCGTAAGCAACTTTTTGTTCAACAGTACCACCATTCAATTGAATTTCCATAATGTGAGCTTTCTTTTGTCGTTTACGTAATAATTTCACTTGGGTATGAGCTAATACACGAATAACCTTACAATATTTAGTAATTTGTTTGAAGTCATTTTCGATGGCTTTTTTGCCGGATTCATCATCCCATTTCTTTGAATATTTTGTGTATGCTTTTCGTTTTGATGCAAACCAATTCTTGTAGAAACGACGACGACATTCTTCGTTCAAATGTTGAGCATAGATTGTTTTATAGGCACGAAGACCACGGGGTGTTATAATGTATCCAACAACACCGACAATAACCATCGGTGGTGTTTCAATGATTGTTACAGCTTCAACAGTTTCTTTCTTATTTAATTCTATTTACAAAACAGAATTTTAGTTAATATTATAAAAACGAGCATTTCAAAAAACTTACTTGATGCAGGTCGATCGACTTCACGAACAATATGTGTCATACCTAAATCGAACGATTAGCATTCTACATGAATTCATGTGAAGAAACAAACCTGCTTTGTAACCAAGAAAAGCAGTAAGATGAACGGGTTTTTTAGGATCATCTTTTGGAAAAGATTTTACTTTTCCACGATGGTGACAAGCTCGCTTTTTTGGTAAAAAGCCAAGATTACCACAACGTGGATGCTCAAATTTTCGATGGCTCATGATGAGACTTCAAAAATATTAATAGATGATGCTGTTCGATCTGAAGAAAACCAAAAAACAAACTTAATTTTTTCCTATCTCTATAATAAAATTAGTGATAAGATGAAAAAAAGAAATGAACTCTTTCCTCCGAAATGAATCCAAACAAATAAGATCAATACGTAGGTTTTTGATGGATTTTGGTGGAAAAGAGTTTTTTATAATGAATCCACGTTATTGAGGTTTATTCTTTAGGAATGATGATTTGAACTTTATATAAAATTGTATTATACAAATTATTAATAATTTCATACTTATTTATTAAATAAGCAAACATTTATGAATAGATGTCACTAAGTGACAGATTGACAGTTCTTTTTTGGTTTGCAACATATATACACTAGTCGACGATCTTGACTTCGATCTGTCTAGATTCTTGTTTTTCTTGAATACCAGACAAGATTCTT
>OENM01000052.1:78820-110328 GCA_900239745.1 Rotaria magnacalcarata
GAAAAAACATAGTTGAAGGCAAAATAACTAGGATGGATGTTGGAAAAACATGATTTTGAGAAAAACGCAAAAATATTTTTTCGAAGTTTTTGCTGTTTTTTTAAATTTTCTGCAATTTTCACGCGTTTTTTGCGAAAACTCACCTAACTTTCCATACGTAACTTTTAATTCTGCACACGCTGAGCGCTTAATTAATTAATTAATCAGTCATTAGAGATTAAAGACCTAATTATACTGCCGTTTCTGACATTGAGGACCTCTGAAAGATCACTAAAAATTTCGGTCAAAAAATGGTCTTTGGAAAAAAAACTATAGTGATTCTGAAAGAGGAGAACATGGGCTATCACCCCATGGTGTTATCTCAATTTTCGATTTTTTGACGAAAATCGACTTTTTTGAGGGGGGGGGGCCTTAATTTCCATCAGTGAATTTTCAACTCAGTCGCCGCCGCCACATAATGAGTTACAAATATAAGCTGGCGCCGCCGCTGTGGAAAAAATTTTAAGAATTTGTAGCAGCCGCCGCCGTTCAACCCTTCGGCTGACACCTCTAAGTACAAAAGACAAAACACATTCACAAAGTGATCATGTAGTAGTTTCGGATTTTTAGTGAAGTTTTCGTTAGATAGAAAAGCTGCATATATATACGCCTGGAGAAAATACGTTTCACTCTGTATTTTGAAGATATTTTTGCGAAAAGAACATATTTTTAAAAAGTAACGGCATATTCTGAAAGCCCGTGAAAGTTTACACCATCCTGTGAATATGCATTTTCATTTACACTTATTTATTGCCAGAAAAAGTTGAGTTATGATAAAATACAAAATACACTTGTGGAAAATAATAAGCGATGAATGCTGATTATCAGGACAATAAAATTAGGTTGAGAGTTTTTGGATGGTCATGTTCGTAATCTGAAACGTCTCCTTTAATTATGAGAAATAGTATTTGTTTTTTCAAAGCTTATGATCTACTTTATTGTTATTTATCGATTTGTGAAACACTTTTATAATGATCTTCGAATTAGCGACTTATTTCAGTAGAAAAAATTACATAAGGATCTTGGCTACGGTTTAACTGTTTATAACAGCTTTATTAAAACGATTTTCGAGCAGAGCAGTTAAAAAACATCAAAACAATTGAACAGAAACGGTGTATAAAACGTCCTCTCTTTTTGTCATTTTTTATCGAAAAATCCTATATTTTTGACAACATTGATCCTCTAAGGATTCCTATATTTTTAAAAAGGTGCAATCTGAGGCCAGGCTGTAACATATACTTATTTCTTAGCTAAATTGCTAAAACTGTAATGATATTGAACCGACAATAGTATATATATATATACAACATATATCCGCTTGAATAAAACTGTGAATAGTTTCTTTTTTCAAAATATTAAAATATTTTCTTTAGGACAAAAATGAAGAACAAACCAAAGTTGCGCAGCAGGTATTGATTTAGCCAAATTTCTTCTAAGAAATTCAATAAATATTCAGTTTCTAAACAAATAGTGTATATGATTCTGGATTTGTACTGATTGCCTGTATAAACATTTTTCAAAGTTACAAAAATGAAAACAAAGAAATTCTTTCTTAATATCATTATTCGAAATAAGTCTATAAGAAATTAAAATGTTGAATGTGCTTTACTTTTATGCTCATTAGTTCTTGTATTTCCTTTACAATGAGAATGCATGAATGTCTATGTAAGGAAAGAATATGATTCATATATTCACACTTACACTCAAAATTTTTTGTTGAGTATTCTAAAGTAATAGACAAGAATAATATAATAATGGCAACATACAAGAGACAGTTCAATAATTCATTGTCTTCATGACATTGATTAGGAAGCAGTTAAAGATACCACTTGTTCGTTCTTGATCAAACCTTATTTTCCTACTGTCCCCATGTGAAAGTGAAATCTGTGAGAATCTAGAGTAGTTTTGTATTATGAGAGCAGTTATACACAATTTTGAGGCAAAATCTGTAATACAATTTATACCGAGAATTTTATTTTCATCTTTGTAAAAAACAACATTGGGGACAATTCTTTATAGATGATTGTTGTTTTAGATATTAAATCAAACATTTTTTTTGGATTATAAATTGCTAATTAAATATCGAACTGACGTTTTATATCCAACATAAAATGCTAAGCGTAAAAGTCATATTCGTAAGATTTTCAGCAGATCAATAGTACATATGAGAAGACTTTTTACATTCAAATAAATGGTAGTCAATCGATCAATTCAAGCGATGAATATAATTGACAAGAACGATCATCGTATATTATCTAATTTTATGATTCGAATTTGAATAATTCTCTCAAGGGTATGACCAATAGTGTCTAAATATTAATTTAGTCATTTTTCATTTAAAAAACATATTACTTGCGAATTTATTGAATAGCTTTTCTAAAGTATGATAAGAGAGTTTCAATCATCGATAGAATTGACACGTTCCGAGAAAGAATGGTTGTCACTTAGGTTCTCTCTCCGAAGTTATAAACGAATTTGAATTCCAACTTCACTAGAAACTATGTTACTTTTATTCAGTATTCTCATATACTAAAAGATTTCTCTTCAACATACATAAGGTTCAATGAGCCCGACTGATGTATTTTCCATAGATTGAAAGGTAAACTCAACTAATCGTTTGAGTTTTGCCTGATGAATAAAAAGAAAGAAATTCATTTGACGTTCATTGTTCTCTATTACTAGAATGGTGTTCAATTTTATAGCGAAATCATTGTTTGTTTCCTTAATTATAGCTCGAATTCAACCATAGAGAATTAATTCAACTGGAGCTTTCAATTCGAAAGTTTCGAATCCCATTAATTTCAGCTTTATAATAATATAGAACATTTTATTAATTATAAATTATTATTAATATTACAATATCAAAGCCAAACATATAACCAATCACGGAAACACAAATCAATTCGAATATTATTATAATCAAATAATCCATTACGAACAGCTGTTATTAATGATTCTTTGAATGTATTTCTTATCTGTTCTTTAGATTCATAAAGATTACCTTTGTTTATTGCTAATTCAATCAGTTGATGAAATTCACGAATTATTTCTAAAACAAAATTAACTAAATCGGTATTGAGCATAACATTTGTACCGCCGGTTTCAAGACGACGCAGGTGAGGTGCTAATTGAGTTAATTGATGAACATTAAAATATGGTTCATCTTTCGAATGTACTCTATCTACTATGAGACGTAAATGTTTCAAATTTGAATATGATTTTGAACAATGACGAAAGTCTTTCCACGCTGTTACCAAATGTGAAAGATTTGGTGATGCATCAAGTATTTGCTCAACGATCATTATACGAATTGTGTTTTGTGTTGAGTCTGGTTCAAAGTTAAAAGTCATGGATCGTAGATGACGAAGCAACAAGCCACTACAAACTGGACAATTCGGTGTTACTGGTATGTTTGTCTAAAAAGAAAATAAACATATATCATATTTGAATTTTTTTATTTTTAAGATACATTTCCTCAACTTAATACGAAAATAGTCCTATATTATTTCAAAATGTGAATATTCATTCTGCAGATTTAATAAATCAATAATCAAAATTATCACATGAACTCATTGTAAAGTTTCCTTTTCTCTCTCCAGATCAACAAAAATACATGTTTTGACAACTGATATGTAATGAAGCAAACCATCAATGAACATTATAATTCGACGGGAGAAAAGTTCTGTATTGATTTTTTTGATAGAGCACTGTGATTGGATAATGCATAGCAACGTCACCGAAAATATAGAAAAAATTATATTAACGATGAATTTCATGTAATAATAAAATAACTATTACGGCATATAAGAGAGTATAGTGAACATCGCTCGATTAAAAATTCCAATTTAGTTGATTTAGATTTTACAACTAAAGAAAAAACGATTAACTTAACATCTCGTAAAGAACCTGAATATTATATCTAATAATATAGTTTAGTCGAGAGGCAGAACGCAATGTTAAAAGTTTTAAACTATAGAGACAATTTCGCTTGTTTTTCGTAGACCGAATATTCTATTATATAATATTGAAAGACCCAATAAAATATGATCGATCTAGTTTGACAAAATATTATCTGATTGCAAAAAACACGTGATGAAACAGTTTTCGAATCCCTACTGCTCTAAAATTGTTCTCATATCTATTTGAAAGTATAATTCTTTTATGCTACAATTTACGATAAATTTTCTCCTTCACTTCTCTTATGGCATTAAATTCTAATTTTTTATTTCTAACGGAAATTATTAGAAATCATTTTTTTGCATGATTCGGGAATTCATACTGACAAGCATAATTAGACTTCAAAAAATATTTGACAATAATAGCTCAAAGAGAGGCGCAATTTCTCGAGAGCATTTTCGTATCATCGATCAATCTAAATATCCCAGTTCTAATGATGGTTCGTTCTTTATGTGAAGTAAAATTATTCTTAAATGTTTACTAAAACATTTATAGTTTAACTCTGTGCTATCATAAATTGACAAATTATAACTTTTTAAACTCGTTTCCGACATAAATTAAAAAGAATGCTTTCATACTATAATTGCTTTACTTACTCGTCCAACTTCACATGTTAAATAAATTTTATTGACTGAACTATTTGCAGCCACTTGCAAATTTTTCAGTAACTTGTCAGGCTGGTCTGTTTGATCACAAGTCAAGTCCAGTGATCGTCGTCCATTGGTAACGATCGGAATAATTGCATGTTCTACTAAACGATGATTATGTAAGGTTCGTTTGTGTTGTAACAATACGTTTATCGGGCGTTTATAGACTACAAATAGCGGGTCCGTTACAGAATTTAAATCACCATCAACAGAAATCCAACTGTCATCTAAATAACAGCCAAGATTATCAAAAGGCCATTTGCCATTGCAACTGAAAGAACTCATTTGCCATCCGTGTTCCATTTCTTGAGGAAAACAAAACGAAAAGTGAAGATCCTTCAAAGCAGGTAAATATGTAGAACTACAAAGTTCCTGAAATTTGCCAACATGATCCAGTGCTGCAAGAAAGAATAAACAACAGAATTAATCGTAAGATAAACATATTTGAAAGAAAATAGATCAGATATTCTTTAAATATTATGAAAAGAATGACTATATTCAGAACTAAATTGACGATAAAATAGCTTAGCAAATATTTCATAATAAACTTTTATGTCTTGACTTTATTTAATGATTCTATCTACTATCATAAGAAATCAATGAAGGGATGATAACTTACTACGATCATACAAATCAACAAATATCAATTTTTCAAGTAAAGGCATAGTTAACGAGTCCATCAGTATAACAGCATCCTTAAGATTGATATAACGAAGGACTAAAGATCGTAATCGAGTACCATCAGCGACTTTACGTAGCTCATGTTCACAAAGTTGAATATTGGATATTGGTTTATATCGATATAGTGGTAGAGCAGTACGCATTTCCTCATTGGTTACANTCGGTTGCAGGTAGAGCACCACGTTTTAAAAGAAGAGTAAGTTCACTAGGTTGTTGAATACTTAATGTTAGTTGAACTGTATTTGGCCAATATAAAGGTTACATATTATGTAAAACTTATATTACTCCGCTTGGATAATGATTATGACCTGCAAACAAAATTAATATATAATAGTAATAATACCGAACTAAAAAGGCTATTTCAAGTCGTACATTCTAAATTAAAAACGTTTTCCATGTTTCAGTATTTGATAAACAACATTTTTATCATAAGGACAGTCAATTATACTAATGAAATGAAACTTTGACCACTGACTCAGTATTGAAATAGGGCAGCATTTGTTTCTCTCAATTATCTACTACTATATATATACAGAAAAGAGTAAATTGAAAATTTTATTATTATTTAGAATCCAGTCGAAACTAAAGCACAGTAAAATTAAAATTCTCAAAATACTAAGAAACTATATTTGATTCAGTCCATTTGAATAAATTTCTAATTAAATTAATCTATTATTCGGTTTCTTTTCTCATTCTTAATGAAATATGCATATGGTAGGTTTTGAGAATAAAGCAAAACATATACATTAGTGACTATTCTAATTTGTTCTGTATAAATAAAGATATTTCTTTTGCGGATTGTTTATGATACTAAAACTATTGATGTCATATTATTATTTGTATAACTTAATCAATTATCTGTTTGTTTTTATTCAACAACATTTTTAATAACGTACCTTTTTCGACTTCTAATATCATGGTACGAATCGAAACTTGATGGTGAACCGGTTCAGAAAGTGTTGAAGAGTATGGAACTTGAGCTCTGCTAAATACGATATGCAAATGTCGTAGTGTACTACTGCTAGAAAAGAGTGGCCTTATTATTGAAGAAACGCAATGAAATAGAGAATGATCTCCATCTAATATAACAAGCTTCTTAATTGATAGCAAATATTTGTTCAACCTTGTTTCCCAATCGGCTTCTAACACCTTACAACCGCGTGAATCACCAAGTACGACAGTATGTATTAAAGCAAGAAAACGATTCGTGTGATCGTTATGTTCATTTTCAATTTGGCGTACTTGATCATAATGCATTGAATTTGCATATAATATGTGATGCATAGAAGTCAGAAGATGTTCGATACGAGTGTTTTTTATATCAAGAAAGGCTTGACATATATCAAACGATGATAGATAACTAAATATAATCAACCAAATTTCATTAGGTAATGATTCAATGGTACTTTTGCTCATTGTTAACTTCTTGAATTCATTATGTATGCGCATTTCTTTTCAATATATAGTGTCAGAAGGCAAAAATAGTGACCGAAAGAATGGCAAAAAAAATACGACGAAGAAAAAAGTGGCGAAATTGACGAAGAAAAAAAATGTATAATAAATGATAACGTCGAAACAAAATTTTTTGAAATATTCGGTCAGCGATCTAAATAAGTTTGATTGGATACAAAGAAGAATGAGTTGTGTTAGTGTGTCAACAAGACATAAAAATAGTATGTGAAACACAGTCAAGAATCGTAGATGAATTCACAAAGAATAAAGGAAATACTTTTGTATTCCATTTGAAACAGCTATTCTAATGAATTGTGGCAATTTCTTTGGAAAATTTCACCTTTTAGTCACATCTATCCACCTATCGCTCATCTGTTAATAAAAGAATAACTAACAAAAGAATTTTTTCTTTGTTTCATTTTCACGAGTATCAAGCAATTTAATATTCACCTAGAACATTTTGGGCACTTTTTGAGTGAATTTATATGGCCGATCTTTCTGTTCGGCGTTGTTTCTGCTATCATATATACATGTATATACATTCAATCAATATGTGACGTTCTTATAGATGGGTGATGGTAAAGTTTGTCGACAACAAGTTTGTTTATTTTTGACCTGTTTGAAATCACTCACGACGGATGAAGCATTATGGGTTAGAACTAGAAATGTTTGCTCTTTACAAATATGAACTCAACATTTTTTCCGATCTATTTTTACTTCAGAGTAGTTGGAACAACTTTTAAAGATCTGAAAGTGATTTTGAACAGAAAATTTTCTAACATACATATATTCGTACTTTCACGATTGGAATCTGAAACTAAACGTTGAAAATTTCGTTCATATATCAGCTCGTAGAGCAAAACTCTGCTATAGAAAATATATTATTTGAGTTCGATTTTATCTTTCTACAAAATGCCTAAACTACTGCTTTCCTATAAATACTCAATTCCGAAAAATCAAGTTTTTGACGAAAACATATTTACATAGGATCTAGCTTCTAAGAAAATACTTAGCTACAACTTCGTTTTGGTAAGAGGAACAATTTAGTTCGATGTCACGTTTTATTAATAATTGTTCACTCTACAAAATTGCCAAGCTCAATGTTTTTAGCATCGTTGCAAATGGATTTATGGGATTAGCAAAAGTCGGCTTGTTTAAAGTGTCAGTTAGTTTTTCAAGCACTCGAAAAATTCCCTCATTTGTCCTAAGCGAAAATAGGCACATTGCGTCTGAGTACATCTTCGTAAAGAGCATAACATGTTGCTTTGAAACCATCATTTTTTACTCATTTAAGTTATTGCCAAGAATTGAAAAAATCTGTTCGACAAATGGCGCGTCAAATGTTCTGTTCAAACTAGTTTTCCAGACATTTGAAAGATTCTCTCAGTACTCTCGAGGGAAAATCGAAAGTTAATTTCTGAGCCTATATTTAGAAAGATCATAAAACTCGGGTTCGAACTCTTATTGTTTCATCCGTCTATAATGATTTGAAACGGATCAAACATAAGCATACTTTTTATCCAGAAACTTTCGCTCCACCCGTTTTACATATAGGTTTGAGTTCAAACTGAGATTATGTCCAATTTCGGATTGAAAGCGAACTTGATGTTAATTTTCCGATTTGTCTATCGGTCGATGTCGGATTCGGATTTTTATTTGATGAATTGAGAAGAAACAATTTTCAGATGATTAAATTAGTTTTGATTTTATGAAGTTATGAATAGTTAAAATATAGAAGAAAAGTTTCAGTGAATAAGTGTTTATAGCCGCTCGAATCTTGACGTTGAAAATCTTATTGCTTCTCATCAACAAGGATACGTCATTCGATTGACAGAACAAGTCAAGTTTTATTAGTAACTTCCTTGTGCTCGATTCAATCAATAATAGAGAAGATGATGAATGTTTATGTAATAAAGAAAGAATCTATTATCGAGAATAAAAGTGTAAGAATATTTATTTACACTCTGCTGTTTTCATTTAAGTTTCAATAGAAGTCTCATGTTGTATTTAAATTCTTCGATTTGTATTTAATTATTTAGAAAAAAAATCGGAAAATGTTCTCAATAGACGTGATATATGAATGAGAAAAAAATTTGTTTAATTAAAAATAATTTATCCAAAGGTAAAATTAATGATGCGACTGCTTTCAATTTTGTACAAGTTCATATTATTTGTTAAAATAATTTATTTATTTTAATGACGACAAACAATTTTATTCTAGTTTTGGAATTTTTCGATAGAAGTTGAGCGTCGTCGTAAACGATTTCAACCACTAAAATCGAAAAACTAGAGTACTAAACGAATGAATATCAGTTTAGACAATGTTAGAGGAAATTTATTTCCGTCGGAATAGATATTGAATCGTTTAAAATATCTAGAAAACTGGTCTCTCAAGACAATAAAACACTTGGACAATATCCGAATGAAATTATTCTGTGTGTTTTAATTAAGTATGTTCAATGGCGACAATCATTCGAATTTCTATTCATCTTATCTGAAAGATTTTACTTTGATTACAATATATATATATATAATTATCATGTGATCGTTTTTAACGATTATAGAAATGTTTTTATTATTAAAAAATTCTTTATTGTAGATATGAATCACTTCTTTTTTTTATAACGATTGATCGAAAAAAACTCTATTTGAATAAGAAATAAACTAAAACATTTTCGTCCGTTCGTAACAGTCTTTCTTTTATTTTGTCCATCTTTCTTCATTCGATTAATGGAACAGTTTAGACAAAAAGCTAATTGAATTGTTAAAACATCAGACATCTAATTTATTTGATGGGCATAATGTTTCTATTCTTGTTCCATGGATTATAAATATTTTTCAAAATTTAAAAACAACAAAAATAAATATAAATATGATACACATATTCAACAATTTGCATTGTTAACATATATTCTTGGAGGTAGAAATTGTTATGAATTTTTTCGTTTAAATCTATCCGGATCATTANAATATGTCGTATAGATTACGATGCAACATTGAATTCATTTATTGGTTTTTCTGCACCTTTAATTGGTGGAGTACCGCAGCCGAATTTTTTTCAGACAGAAAATTTCGAGCAATTAGAATTATGGTTTAATGAAATAGATAAAGCGAAGTTTATTAATCTTTATATGTTAAAATCTTTAGTATTATCTTATCCACGATTTATTTTAGCAGCTTATGGATCTAATAATAGAGCAAAAGCAATTGAAATCTTAAAAAGATGGCTATTCTTTTATCACCAATGTTTAGTTCAAGATACGCATGTTATAGGTTTTAGTATTGATGCTGATGCGCGTTTTCTCAGAGCAATGAGATTATGTTCTCGTTTTTTTGCAACATTACCAAATTTTAATATATTTAAATATCAAGCTATATTTCATAAAAAATGCCAAAAAAATGGTCTTGGTTTTTCATGGAAGAACAACAAACTCTTTTTATGCAAGATGGTATTCATATTGCTACAAAATTTAGAAATAGATTGCTTTCTGAAGCAGCCCATATGAAAATAGGATCTTATCCAATTGATATTCAGCGTGCATTTGATTTAAAGTTAATTAATATTCTTTGATGTGAGGGTTTTTATTGTATGAATTCAATAATTTGATCGATAGTGTTAAATGTTGCTAGAAAGATGAGCGAATCGTATTATTTTCGTATGCAAAGAACATTCGCTAAATTGTGCGAAAACGAATTCTGAGAAGATTCGCAAATAGATGTCAAGAAAAAAAACGAAAGAAAATAGTTCTTCAATTTTGTATGTACAAAAATCGAATCGATTTTATGGAAAATAGAGAATATATTTTTGTCTATAAGTCTTTTTTTCTCCATCAAGAAAAGATAATCATTACGAAAGAAAAGAAAAAAATAGATTACCAATCAACGAATCCGGACGCGAACGTACTCTGTCTCTAATAGTCATTAAAGGGGAAAATCTAAATAGAATTTCTTTTCTTTATTATAATTAAACGTAATATGAAACTTAAAATAATATATTGAAGATATTGAAAGAGGTCTCTGTCGAATGATTTTGAATGGGGGTGGTACACATTGTCATCTATTATAATTTGTGGACGACAAACAAGTATGCTTATATATATACATGTCTATTCGCACAACACATCAGTTGTTCTGTTGTTGTTTCGATAGGCTCGATCGTCGCGAATGTAATTACAGACATTTTTCATTTGGTCACAAAATAAAACTAAACGTATCTAATTATTCTAGTTCTCTTTTTGCACACAGAATTTTAAGTTTAGTTTGAACAAAAAGTGCTCTAGATTTACATCATAATTTAGTTTGTCTTTTTTTTGAGGTTTTTTTCAAAATTATTAGATTATCTTCCATATTTAGCTTATAAGATTTGCATTTTAGTATTGTTGTAGTATGAGTATTAAAAACAAAACATGTGTTTCTTCAGAGAAAATACCGATACTAGCTCTCCTTGTTACTACTTTTTTTCATCATTCCTAATTTTTTTTCTCCCTCTCTGTCTTTCATTCGCCCCTTCGTTTGTGCCCCATGCCTCGTGTATGCTCTGCTGTGTGCGTGTATGTGTGTACGTCGTCGACGACAACCACAGCAGATCGAATCATATGGAAGATCATATGTGGGTTAGGGAGAGAGAGAAAAAAGAATGGAAGAAGAACGACAAAACAGCTGATTACCCTTTGTAAAGCGCTAGCGAAAAGGGGCATTCATAATGGGTAACTTGGTATACATACATATATGCCCGCGTACCCCGTCCGCTCGACTTGTTCAATCAAATCAGCTAGAGGCTGTCGAATAGTATTTCTCTCTCCGTCTCCCTCTCGCTCTCTCTCTCTCTCTCTCGCTCTTTCCGTTAGAGCCTCACATGAGACATTACATTGTTATATTGTTAAAGTACACACACTACTCAATATTACCTACGATTTGCTTTTTCGTTACAAATTTATTTTCTATTGTAGATTTTTCAATGACATTTTCCTAGTCTTTTAATTTTTAAATTAACCTTAATTTCCATCATCGTAAACTGGTTATTTGTTGTGTTGAAAATAACATAAAAAATACAATTCAATGGCAACAACTAGTGATCAAGCAGGCTTTTTCGATCTTCAAATTGAATCACCATCAAGCTCATATTCATCATCACCACCAACATCATTAAAACCAGTTGATAATCAAAATGAAATTGATTCTGGCTGTGGTAGTGATGATGATCCAGCATTAGTTTTGAAAATTAATAAAGGTCTTTCGATGGGCTATGATTATGAATTAATTAAAAGTGTTATACAACAACAAAACGATGGTGATGATATGTCGAAATTTATTGAAACAATTGTACGTACAGCTGAAGTGAATAGTAATTCAAACATAACATCAACCAATAATAATAATAACAATAATAGTCCATCAAGTAAAAGTTGTTCACCAACAACTATCAATCAAAAAGCAGATATGGATTTATCATCGATGAATTCAAATTTTTCCGAAACAACAATGCCTATTCCACATGATATTTATATTATTGATGGTGCCGATCTTGCCTATAGGTAAAACGAGACTTTTTTTAATTTAAAAAGCAAATCACAACATTTTATACTTTTAGCTTTGGTAATAATGTTTTTTCATGGCGTGGTATTGAGATTTGTATAAAATATTTACATTCACATGGCCATAAGAAAGTTTTTGTTGCTCTGCCATATTCATTGAAACATCATCGACATGATCAAAGTTTTTCGGAATCAAAATCATTACGTGATTTAGAACGCAAAAATATGCTTGTTTATACAAATCGTATGTCAAAACAAACAAATAAGCCAGGTTCCTATACGCATATAAGTGAAATGTTGAAATTTTCACAAAAAACCAAAGGACATTTAATAACAAATGTATCATTAAAAGATGTTATTCTTGATTTTACTATTTATAAGCATATTATCGAAGAAAAAGTGATTCGTTATCGTTTTCAAAATGATAAGTAAAAAATTCGATGCTAATAAAACAGAAAAATTTCTTATATTTTGCTATTTAGTTTTCAACCATTATTAGTAACAATCGTAAGTGGGGATGATGGAAATGATTGTGAAACACATTATCCATTATGTCCTTATGGTAAAAAATGTACATATGGTTCAAAATGCAAATACTTCCATATTGAACGTCGTTATCAAAATCCATTATCAATAACTGAAAGTCTTCAAATGAAAGCACGATTAGAAAAATCAAAATTACAACATCAATCATCGAATCCAACTATGACACCAGTATTAGCCAATAATGGTAAAACTCTATCGTGGCTTTAATTTTCTGTAATGAACTTTTATTTCGTTTTTCATTTGTAGGATTTAAGCCAGCATTTAATCATACAAAATCAGGTCCTGATCATATACATATGTACAATGATCGACATTCACCAATACCATTTTATCCAACCGTGGAACAAACTCTTATTGATGATGCACGAGCAGCTTATGAATATGGTTTATCATCAAATTCACCAATGTCAACTTCAAATGATTTTTCATTTGTTGATCAGCGTTTACCAATGCAACAACAACAACAACAAACAAGACAAACACAAATTCCAACACATCATAGTTGGTTCGGAACACCTAATCAACAACAGTCGGCTTTTAATCGAACATTTTCTATGCCACAACAACAACAACAACAACAACAGCAAACAAATTTATTTTCAAATAATGATTCTCAACGTGTCGTGGAAGAACAGCAACAAATGGCAGCAACAATGCTCGTACATCAACAAAATTGGGCGCGTCAACAACAACAAATGTTTCCCATTCAGCAACAGCAACAACCACAACCATTCGAACAGGTAATTACTTACTGACTTGGTTTCCTATTCACATATCTCTTGAAAATTAAATGTTGAAATTTTCATAAGTATTAACAGATTCGAGTACTTGTTGATTTCTAAGTTAGATACTATTAAAAAGACAAAGTTAATAGATCCCGAAAAAGTAGAAAGTTCTTTGAAAACAAAATAGTTTTTTATTATTATTAAGAATGTTCTTCGTCTACTATCAATGCTGTCCTTTCAGCAACAAAATAATATGATGAATAATCATAATCAACATTTATCATCTGTTAATACCATGATGCCATCCATAACAAGTCAATCATCTCAACAGCAACAACAACAACAGCAAGAAAGTCCATATGATCGTTCTTCAATGAATAGTCAACAATATCTGGCCGATAAAATTCAAGCTGTACGTCATCTTTGGGAATCAGAAAATCAATACGCGAGTTCTTCATCACATGCTCAACAAATGCAAACTTATAATCTACAACAAACATCACCTATTGTTGATTCAACTCTATTTAGCCCTATGAATGCATCATTTCAACAAGGAACTCATGGCTTTATTCAATTTCAACAATAGATAACAAGAAGGTGGGATTGGATCTCTTCATCTGTCTTTCACTATATTTCTGTCTCTTATGTTTTCTATTTATTTATTTGTATAACCACATACATTCTTAGTATGTACCTTGGTGTCTGTGTGATTGTTTTCATTACTCCTGTTTTTTTTTCTTTCATTAACACTTAGTGAAGATTTTTATGTATCTATCTAAGTTTATGCATTGTTTTGTTGTAAATAGAAACCAAGAAGAAGAAGAAAATGCGTTATTCGAAATTAGTCGTTATGACACATGTAGCATAAAATATGTATTTCGTCTTTTACTCTTTATTGTGTATGTACGGTTTTCTTGTATGTAGTTAGGTCAAATGTATAATATGCTCGCATTGCGAACAACAATACTCTGGTTTTTGTTTTGTCTTTTCCGTTTCTTTATATTTCTTCTGGTTGTTTTTGTTATATTGTTTTCATGTGTTTTTTTGGCTTTTTGTTTCTGCCCATATTTTCTAACTTATTCAAATATACATCGATTATTTGACATTGTATATCGTTTTCTGGCTCTTTATATGAGGATAAAACATATGTTTTTAATGACTTTTGAAATTTCAATAGAAAATCTTACTTGAAATAGGTTAATGAAAGGATTTATTGTTATGTTCAGAGACAATGGGGTCCTTGAATTAAAAACCAAACAACTGAAAGCTTATATGAATTTATTTAATAGATTACATCTCTTTATCTAAGAGTTATTCGATACTGTGTAATAAGTGATAGGACCAAATTTGTTGTCACTATGATGATGTCTGGTATCTTGAGAATATTAATTATAATAATGAGAATATGTTCATATCCTAGCAATAAATTCAATGAATGCATCAAACTATTGCTTCTTTTTAGTGTACGCTTAAAAACAACTGATCTAATTATAGAATTGAACTTTGGAATCTCTATAGCAAAAATATTTAATTATTTATAATGCACGAACATATATTTAACTAACGGTAATAGTTTGCTTTTTGCAAGCTCGTATTATATGAACTGTGTATGCTTGAGCACAGTTCATGTCCATTGTTCAAATTTTTAAGAATAAATTTTATATTATCGTCTAATTTGACAAGAGTAGTTGGTAATGAAAGAATAATGATGAATTCTCAAACATCACAAAAGTCTAATCTCTTCTATATCACTACCATGAAACCATGGGAATACTTATACTTGGTTAATGATTCAGATCAAAGATGCGAACATAAGCAATGCATCTAGCATACTGTTGATTTCTCTAGTGGCACGTCGTAGATCATTCGATATATTAATAGACAAAGAAAAAAAAGTCAATTGTCAATGAAAGGAATTGTTCGTATTCAAGATTCAATCGATGAACATGTCACGTTTATTTTTTGTCTTTGTACCATTCAGTTATTATTTACAAAAAAACGAAAACAATGTTTGTTTTAAGAACTATCGTCATCATCATAACACGCGAGCAGTGAAGATAGGCCGGCCGATGGTTTTGAAATAGGTTCAGTTGTCGTTGATTTCTTCTTGATTATCATGCCTAATGCATTTTTAGATGACTGTTTTTTAGCATTAAATGGTTGAGTAAATGAAATTGTTGTCTATAAATTGAAATTAAAAAAAACACATATGGTTAAAATCTCATTATAAAATTCACTTACTTTTGGTTTTGTTGTACTTTGTGCTAATGGTACTTCTTCAGTTTTTTCAATGATTTCTTCACCTTCCATATCTTCATCAGGATCGGTTTTAACGATTAATTTGCCAAATACTCGCCTAAAGAAACAACAATGTTATTGCATTAGATTGTAAGAAATCGAAAGACTTACTTGATTTCAGCTTCATCTTCTTCCTCGTCAAGTTGTTTCTTTAGCAATTCATATTGTTTTTCTTGTTCACGTTTTTGAGTTAACATTTGTTCAATTTTAATATCAGCATGACGGGCATTTAATTCTTTAATATCTTCGAGTGCTTCAATAGCCGCCATCTCTTGCCGAGAATCACGTGTTCGGTTTTCTAATAGCTGAAATTTAAAATTTCATAAGAAAAATTTTCGATTTTGCTTTGCGTGCACTTACTTTCATTGGATTGAGAGCTTCCTCTTCGAGTACTTTTGCAGCTTCTTCTTTTGCTTGTTTTTCAGCAAGTCGAACCGATTCAAAGTTTCGCATTGCGCCATGTTCTAATTCGTAGTCTCCGTTAGCCGGATCAGTCTATCAAAATAATCTGATTAGAAACGAACACATTTTTTTTTTAAATGGTTACGATACCTTAAATGTTATTTCACGTAAACATTTTGTACATTTTATATAAAAACGATAGATTTGAATGCCCAAATAACTATCACCCATCACATCTTCTTTTCGAGCATTGAATTTCTTACCTTTATAAATATATTCACCACATGTTTTACATCTATGGAAAAAAGAAGCCAAGAAAATTACATTGAATTGTTTAGTCGCATTTTTTTTACATACCTCATATTACATGGTGCCATTAAACGAATGGTAAATTGTCGATTTTTCGAACGCTTAGCACGGGGTAATTTCGATGGATCGAAATCTGGTGGATAGTATTTCTAAATAGATAAACTAAATGTATTTTATAAATGAATCAAAATCATATACATACGTTTAAAACTTTTCGTTCAGACATGTTTCAGTAATGTGATCAAACGTCAAATGATAATGGCAAAAAATTCTTCTAAAATATTTCGAAATTTCCGTATTTGAAAATAACAACAAGTACACATTACACATTTATCTACCTATTTATTTTATTTTATGGTAGAAGTATTATTTAATTGGTTGACATATGAATACATAATAATGAAAGACTGTAGACGTCGCTGATATACGTACAAAATTATTTCAGACAAGCCAGCATGCATAATTATAAACTTTTGAACAGAAGTGAATATAATTTCATGAAAATGTTGATTAGCTTTAATTCAAAACTAGATAAGTCTACTTCCATACACAGTTGAGTAGTCATGAAGAACGTCCAGTATTAACAATGCGGTACCTGATAGGGTGTAGGTAATGCAACTTCATTCACCAACTTCCATTGTAACATTTATGCAATCATTCATTATCTCTCTCACTTAACATATTTATCATTTTTCATCGTTTGAATATGATAGGCTTATTTGCCATCTAATGAAAACTGTTCAATAAGGTAAAATGCTGAATCCTACCATGGTTCAAAATAACACTTACTATCGGATGAAACTTTGAAGTAGAGTTGCAATGTTTCATAGTTTGATTAAAACAATTACCATCAACCTAAGTTTACATGAGGATATTGACATCAAAAGTAAATAGAAGAATATATTACAAAAAAACTCAGCTCAATACAGTATTGTTGTTGAAATCTCCGACAGCAACCGACTTTCATCGAGATCCGTTACCAGTTTTGACCCAGGGCAAACAATAAGATGTTAAGATCTCATGAGATTCTGGGTTTGATCTTATATGATCGTGTAAGATCCGACAAAAAGTCGTACGAAAATCGTAGTCTCTGAAATCTTCATCAAGTCGTAACATCAGATTCGTGAAAGATCTTACTGTATTGTAAGACATGATTCTAAGATTATAGAAAATCTTACGAAATAGTAAGATCGTTCAAGCGTCGTATTGTCAGACTTAATGAAGATTTCAGAGACGACGATTTCTTGTATGATTCTATCCGGTTTCGCAAGATCTTACATCTGATTTTTCGACCTGGGATCGAGTGTTATTATTAAAATCACAGATAACTACAGATTGTGGATTGAGACCAGTTGAGTATACAGTTTGATCTGCAGAATTACGATCTCTATATCTTCGATGTGCTCACGTACACATTGTAGCCCAAATATAGGCGCTGGTGGATGGAAACGAAGAGGTTCTTGTAAAACAGCTTCACTCACAACTAGACTATTGATAAATTCATGACTGGATTTTATATAATATGGTAAAATTAGCGATTTCTTCGCGAAATCCACGTAAAATAGATTCACTGGTCGTTAAAACTTGTTATTTGATTTCTTCGTCAGTGCATGATTTACCATCACTATCAATAGCTGATAGCAATAGATCGAGAAGATCTGTTCCAGCACATAGACCAACTGATCGGTCATCTCGCCGATCAGTGATGGTATACATTATTCGATATTTAATAGTTTCGACAACTTGATTAATTCCCTCTACTGAAAGGAGGGTATTCCGAAAAACGAGTTAAATGCGTTCGCTCGTCCAATAGGAAAGCAGATGGATAAACTTAGCTAACCTCAAACAATATCCTGTAGGGATAGGTTTGATCGAAGGTAACTAGGGGTCGGAGAACACGATGGCGTTGTTGACGTTATGAAATTTTGTATTTTACTTTTATAAGGAGAGAGAGAGACTTTTTTCGAAAAAAAAGTTTTTAGAGTTTGAAGAAAGCTTGTATTAATGTATATGTTGGATAATTACATACGTTGTCTATGTATGCATTTTATTCAGAGGAATTCATGTATCCTTGCAAACTATGGTATCATATACTATGAGAAGTTTGTATGTAGTGTGAGATATTGGTACGATCGAATGTTTCTGACTGGATTTAAGATGTGTAGGTTATGCAGTTTTTATTTCAAGAAATGAATCGTACAAGTTTTATTAAATATCAATAGAATATGATATACAATTAAAGACAAGTCGAACATGCAGCGCATAATAAATATTTTGTAGCTGTCAGATTAATTCGAAAATCGTGTGATTGCTAACTTTTATTGTAGCACGAAGAATTTATTCAAATTTAACACGTAGAATTCTAGATCAGCGCATCTACAAATGTTCGCAAACTGTGCAAGTACTCAGGAATCTTGTCTTATTCTTCTCAAAATTGTGAGTGATTTTTTTCATATGTATATGAAACTGAATTAAACTGGTCCCATACCAGTTGTTTTCGGGTTTCTTGAAAATTCTCTTTGTTTTCATCTAATAATTATACAATGAAGCGAAGCTTTCAATCAATCATGCAGTGTTTAATAGGATCACGTTTACCGCATATATACAACGAAACTAGTGGAGGCGGCTAGTCCTGAGTGGCGCCCTAGAGGGACGCCGACGAACGACTAGCCGCTCAGTTAAAAATCTGTTGTGATTATAAGACTACAGGCCTTGCAGGATTATTGAATAGTTATACGTTGTCTCCATCAGAGAAGTTGAAACAATTTTCGAAAATAGGAGATATCTTGAAGTTCTTCCGAAGACAAGTCGTGAAATAATTGCGCAATTCATGTGAAATATTTGAAATTCATATTTGTCGTGATTATCTTAATAAGTTTAGTTTTTCCAGATTGCAAGTGAATTTGATTCAAACGATGTAAATCTTAGATTAATCTATCTGTGAACGTGCCCCCGGGAATGAATATATGCATTCTACGCGGAAAACGCACCGAAGCAAAATGACCCCAGATGGATTTGAGCAAAAATGAGGATAGAGTTAAACAAAATCGAGTTAGAAAAAGTCAGTTTGATTTGATCTATGATTTACTCGTGCAGATTCATGGTAAATATCTAGTTCATACACCAATTTGAGTTGTAACTTTACTAAAATGGAGTATTTCGATTATAGCTCTCCTGAACGGATCTCTTGCTTCACTCTGTTATCAAGCTGATCGAAAGTTTTCGGAGCATAGCTTGAGCTGTAGCAGATCGGATGCACTTAAATTCACTATCACCATACAGTATTAGTAAGTAGTAATTAATTGCCGTTTTCGTGTTGATACTGCCAAGCAAGTTTTCGATTTATGCTCGGTTATCAATCGTGTTTTCCATGAAAATCATTTCGAAGCTATAACATGTGAAGGTCTCTGCGCTAGATAGTTTTTGATAGCTACGTTCCACATGACTAAATTCTTTCAGTATAGGGTTGGCGACGCTAACGTCGCGTTACCTTGTTGTTTGATATATAGTGCGATTAAAATTGGATTGCGTTGAAGAAGTTTGACCAAATTCACTCGACATAATAATTGATAACATGAGATTACTCAATTCCATATGCAAATCAATAGACTTTAAATCTGATGATGGATAAAAGCTATCAATAACTTTGATTGCCTCGTGAACCATGATAGAAATCATTGATTTCAAGTTCATAAAGTGAAAAGCAGGATTGAGCATTTTTCTAGCCCTTTCATGTTCTTGCCCTTCGCAAACTAATAAATTATGTGAGCCAATTAATGGTTTGAAAACATTAATGAACACATTTGGTTTCACATAGCCATGAGCATGTGACCGACCTACAATATCAGCAATCATGTGTGACACAGCCATCATAATACTCTTTCGAGATCCAAAAGAGAAAAGGAAGTAATTTCCACATTTCTCACTAAGATTGAATAAGTGGTTCAGAACACCATTGCTTTCTCGAGCACGACGTAGTTGAGATAGTTGACCAATAATCGATACAAATGGTTCACCAGGTACGCTCTGTATGCGCAATTCACCATATAAATGTTTCTCGGAGAAATTAATTTCCAATAGACAAGTGTAAACATGAATAAGACAATGATCAAAAATACTACTAAGGCAGCATAAAAGCTCATTGTATAGACTGAAATTGATAAATTAATCGTATCAGGTTATATTTTCGTGTGTAATACTGTAACAAGTACGTCTTTTGCTTGTTCTTTCTTCAAACACCACTACTATTATAACTATTGCAAAGAAATAATGCTTTAACAACAGAAAGACAATATCGCACCGTCACGATTTTGATTACTTTGGTCTTTTGCTATGATGCAGATTTCTTTTATTCTTATCTATATTCTAACAGTAACAATTGTCGAATTGGTATATTTATTCCATGTAAATCTTTCTATGCTTTATGAAATAAAGAATGAGAGATGCAAAGATTATTATTAGGCCAATATATTTTACGAAAACAAAACACTATATGATAATGATCAGATCGAGTCAAGTCGTAAAATCGAGCGCAGTCATTATGCTCTTGAAATGAATTCAGAATTTTTGACTTTCTAAACGTATCCGAATTATGAGTAAATCTGGTGAAAACTATCCTAATTTTATCACTTTTAAAAGAGTCATGAGCTGGCTCCGATATTATAGATTTTCCACTAGAATTCGGAATCAGCGAAACAAAAATATCACATACTTAATGTGAGTACAAAAAAGATACGATTATTTTCTTCAAAATACATGCCGGTGCACTTTCAATAAATATTTCAATTAAAAAAACTCAATTACATCCTCTTAAGTTGACTGTATGGTAGAAATTCAAAGAAATCATACATTCCAAACATATCAGCTTCAAATTAGGAAGTATTTGGCTGAGAGCTCCTTATTGTTTAAAGTTCATGCAATCAAGATCAATAGATAGCGATTATCAGAAACTTTCCAGATGTTAAAAAATATGGGAACCTTTTATAGTTGAAAAATAATTTATAGTGAGACAGTCTTATTAATCTACGTTTTATATCGATTATGCTTTGGACATAAAAAAGATGTGACCGAGTGTCGATTTGGATCCGAAACTGCAGAACCGAAATTCTGCGTCCATATGCTATTGGCTCATTTGGAAAGTGGGCAATTTTAAGTCCCGGAACCGCGGCTCGATGCGTAACACTACATTGCATATTTGTCTCTTATGCTGCTTGTTTATTGATGTGGTGTAATTTTGCTTTCTCTTTCCTTCATCGTAGGTAATGATTCATCTGTGCGTGCGTGTGTGTGCGCGGGGGGGGGGGNGGGGGGGGGACGGTCTGTACGCGTGTGAATATCATTTCTCCCACACCCATATTCACAAATTGCTCTCAACCTCCATTGCTGATTTAGAGGTACGTTGCGATGACATAATTGTTGAGGTAGATGGCGAATGTTTAATATTGGATCTTTGGTTTTCCGGGACCACATTAAGTTTTGAATATGTTTTAGTTTCGCTCATTCATAGATGATCGTGAATCGATGTATATTTCAAATTTTAAGCTATTCTAGTAACTGGCATTCATTCAAACAATTAAAATTACTTCTCATAGTTTTCCTGAACGTTCAATCATTGATTTCGTTCATTTTATCTTTCAAAATACCGTTAACCTGGTTGTAATTTTGCTTTGACAGCAAGTTGGTCGAACCGCCAATTAAATATATTAATAATTGTCGTTTCACAAATCAGCTAAAATTGACGAATGAATGAATCTTTATTAAACAAAAGTAAGCTGACTGTAGACGAAAAAGAAAGAAAGAAAGAATAAGAAAAGATTATATCTAACAGTTACACTTATTTAAGAGATGAGGAATCATTCTCATCACTTATTATATAACACTGGCTGTTAATGGATGTTTCTTTCTGAATTCAACAGATTTTTTATGCCAATAAACACTCTTGTCATAGTTGCATGTTTGTGATGCGAGTTTGGCAAGATCTTCATACAGATTATCAAGTGAAGAATCATCGGGTGGTAATTCTTTTAATCGGCGCGTAAAATATTCTTCAGCTAAATCAAGCTTTCCCATCTCCCATAATATTTTCCCTAATGTTTGAAGGTTTGTTTCTCCGTTTGCAGTTTTTTGCTTGACATTCATAAGAACTTCTTGTAAGCCATGCTGATTGTCACTGCATAAACTTATTTTGATAATCCAAACGTTATAATCATTATTTCGAATAATGCTCTTAACACAAAAAATAGAGCCAATCATAAAGAGAACTTCAGATTCACCAGAAAATTCACTATTTGCAGTAATATCTGCGAATGGTTTTGTTGTAACCATCTTAGGATCGGCATCAATTTCAAATAATATTGGTTCTAAATTCTGTGCATCTTCAGGAATTTTGAGTAACGTTAGTGCTTGATATTTATCAGTACTAGTGGAAAAAAATGAGTTCACTGAAATAAATTGATCGCAGCACTGTGTCAAAGTTTGCAGTTCATCACTTGATATCATCTGGCTGCGATAAACTTGTAGAGACTGCTTAGCCTGACAATTTTGCAATTGACGATAAATATCGACGATAAATGTACGAAATAAAAAAATTAAACGAACATCTTGGACACGTAGAGCAGAATTGAGTGTCTTGTAAAAAAATGACTCTTTTGTATACCACCATAAAACTTTGTCAGACACATAATCCTTTTCAAATTCACGAATATTGTTCAACTCAAGACTGTTGCCTTCATATTGCTGTTTACAATAATTAATGAGCTCTGTTTTATCTTCTTGATTGGATTTTAACCGTAGAAGACAATCAATAAGAACTTGAGAAAAAACGAACTGACCATTAACACCTGTTGTTGATTTACCGACTTTGGTACTTGTATTAAAAAGATTAATTGTCACTGACTCTTCCAACTTTCTTTGAATTTTATGATCAGTTTTTATTCGAGATACAAGTTCATCATGTTCAACAACAACAGCTTTTACCTATAAAAGAAAAATCATGCAATGCAATCAAAATCATTGAGTAGAATTTTACTTTTGAAAATTTGGAAGCCCATCGTTCATTACTTTTCTTATCCATGCAATACACATAGATGGATATAACTTGTCGAAGTTTATGAACAGAAGGAACGATTTCTCTTCCAAGTTGACCGCTAACAATCATTACTATGCGATCTTTTAGCGTTCGCCCTTTAATATAGTTTTGGCATTGTTCTACATCCCGAAATGTCTTCAGTTGGTTAATGATAGAACATAACTTGTGCTGTGTACCTTGCAACTCCTGAACATTTGGATTAGCATCAAGCCAGATCAAACTGAAAATCTCAAGATGCTGGTTGTCTGCATTTGTGTGATAGTCATCCATTAGTATAACAGGCTTGATCATACCACTTTCCAAGGCTAAATTGAATAGAAAATTCAATGTTATCTGTTCGATTCAGTTACAGAATACATGAGCACTCTTTTCAATTACAAACGAATGTTAGACTCTAAAGATCATTATTATGAGTATGAGTGTCGATATCATTATAGGGTTTATCGTCCAATATTTCACCCACTCACACCCAGAGCGAAAAGACTAATAATTGAAATATTTTGTTTTTGAGAGTATCATACGTGCTTAATTTTGATTTTACTGATGCGTATACGTGGTATAATAATATCACATAACATGTTGGCAGTAGTTTCGTAAATTTCACTAAAAAAACCATCCTCAAAATCTCTACAGAGGCAAACTTCGACCAGGCCAGCCTTATTTTCAGCTTCACTTATTCATTATAAAAACGCGGTCATTGAATGTCAGCTCATTATTGTCACATATCCACACAATTTCAGGCTGTGGAGTCCCAGAGACGGTTAACTTAAAACTAATCGTACGCCCTTTCGCGACTAGGGGTATGACAGTTCTCAGATCTAAGTTCAGATCAAATGAGCGAAAGAACTGTTAGGATCTACACTTGGATGATGTCTATATCGATATAGGCGTCTCTTATGGGATCTGATCTGAACTGTTCGAACAGTTCAGATCAGATCCTGTGAACTGTCTGAACAGTTCTTTTGAACTGAACTAAAACTGAACTGTCATACCCCTATTCGCGACTTTTAATTTAGCTTCAAGATCAATTTCGATGACCGGTTTGATACCAGCAATATACAATATCGTTTTTGCTTCGGTCTCACCGACACTATTGTATGCTCGAGCGATATAGATGCCTTCGTCGACAAACTCTGTTTTGTGAATAGTGATTGTCGATCTTCCATCTTCACTTTCGGTCACTCGGAATCGACTGTTGGTCTTTAGTGGCTGCCCGGAGAACCACCATGTTACTTGAGGCTTCTCAATACCGCTAAACTTCCATGACATTTCAGTGTGTTGACCAACCACACATGATTGCTCATTGAATGGGTTGAATGCTTCAACCTTGGGTTTCACTAGAGACAAGAAAGAATGGTAGCTATATGATCAGCAGTATTAGTAAAAAATCGTTTATCGAATCGATTTGATGTATAAACTTGATGTAAAGATTTGAGAAGATTCATACTGATATTAGGTCGTAAATATGTGTTATTCGGTGTTTTCCGATAAATATCTGTAATAGATGAAATATTTTTGAATAATTCCCATGGTAGACGATGTTTAGAGGTAGCAAAGATCAATAACTGCAATAATTTCAAGATATACGGGACGAGTTTTCTTAGGAAATCTGTTTTGATGTGCTGGTTTTATAACTTTGTTTTTATTCAAAGAATATGTTCGATTTTTAATCTTGTTACGTAAGATGATTGATGAATGTATGGTTGATGTAATAATCCTTCTCAAGTTTGTACTTCGAGATTTTTGAGCGACACGTTGTTCACGATTGTTACGCCATTCAATAGATACAAATGCTTGTTCAAGAATTGAACCATTATGTTTAACAATATAATCATAATGAAACGATCGTTTTGATCTTGTTTGACTCATTGAAATCGATGGAAAAATCTCATATAAGGAACGATTTGACATTTCAATCGTAGCAAACAGTAGATTACTATTTGAAACTGTTCGGTTAAAAACAGTAGCAGTAAGAAATAAATTTTCATTGGATTGTGTATGATAGATTTGAATGAATGATGAATTTGTTATATTAGCACTCTGATCATTATTGTCATCAAGAATAATAACCGATGGCATTCAAAGATTTTCAATGGATGTTATAGTTTCGAAAAATCGAAAATAATTATTCGTACCATTTATATTCAATGTTAAATCAAATGATGATGCATTATTTAGAATGATCAAGTCTATATTGATTGATAAAAGTAATAATATTGTCAACTGCATATCGTTCTATATTTATTGCATAAGACAAAAACGCCTCTCCTATTAAAATAGTATCGTCCTTTTCTAAAACAAAATATACCATCAAGTAATGTGCGATAGAGTAACACATGGTTTATCTTGTACCATTACATTCTTTCTGCATGTTCTATTTTAATCTTACAAGAGAATTAAATGATATGACAAGCATCCGTTGTTATTTTTTCTTTTATAATATATACAAAGTAAATATATTTTAGTCAAGATAGGAAAAAAACTTTTGTGTCTTTATTCTGTGAGTATATATTTCATTTTGATCGAATATACGAACGACTATTTGTATCGCTAATTAAACAATGAAGGATAATAATACCAACAAGCTAAAGAATAATAATAATAGATTAGATCATGCTTTAAAACTATCTGAAACTTACTATTGTTACACTCATGAGTAAAGTTAATCCGCCATTCATACCTAATAGAAAATTTTCTTGATAATACTAAAACAATCAATCAAATAGTGTTTTAGTTCAAAAATCTTCTTTTCGTTTTTCTTTTATTTGTTAACACTTACATTACTATCTACTAAATTTGGATTGTTCTTTTGATCATTGGCTAAAAAATCATTGACTTGAGCTAATGAAAAATCAAAGTCAATATAGAAAAACTAATTAGATTTTAACTTACATGTAAAAATAATTCCTATAGCTATACCAATAATCATGAATAACCATAAACATGATGCATACTAAAACAATCATGATAAGATTTCAATTTCCTTTCCAGTTCGTTTTACTCACTATTTTCAATAATAATATTCGTGATGTAATTAAAGCAATAATTCTAATAATACTAGCAAGAATACTTAATGATCCTAGGATTACAAGAAGAATACTAAAACCTATTCTCTTCGATAGATTTCACTTGAAAAACTAAGCACATTTTCAAGTCGTGGAGTGGTTAGATGCCATGCCCCCAATACAAGTAATGCTACGGATTCGAGAACAAGAAGAAAAATAAATAAATACGAAATAAACATAATAAACCAATGTAACGGGTGCGGCAGGATAAATGGCGGTCTCAGTATTTCGCCGATATCTCCCTTAATCTTAGTCCGAGTTGGCTCCCGTTTTTTTCAAAAGAATCGTCTTTCAAAGTTCTACAAAACAATACTATTTTTATTAACGCAAATAACTTCCATCATTTTGGTAAAGACGATACAATCGATTGGTCCAACACGCACAACTTTCAAAAACAACAGATTCAGAAATTTTTTTAACCGACAATTTTAATTCCTTTATGAGTGTTGTTTTTGAGTAGACTTTGTTCCAATTGATGTTGTTGACCAGCTGATCCCATATTGAGTAGTCCAGTGGGTTTAAATCTGGACTATTTGGTGGCCATCTGTCTTTCTCAATAAATGTTGGAAAATTGTCTCGACACCATTTTTGTGATAAATGATGCGAGTGAGGCTTGGCGCCATCTTGTTGAAAGACCCAGTCGCTGCCGAAAAATTGATTCCCATATTTTAAAGCAACAGGAAGCACTTTTTCGATATAAACAGTGTGATCGACTGTTCCTTCATCCAAGATTACCAAGGGTGTGAGACCCTTGGAACAGGCACCGAGCCAAACCATTACTTTTTGTGGGAATTTTCGTTTCTGCTGAGTGCCACCATTTTTATCGGCATCAGCACGATCTACTGCCCACACTCGATCATTTTGGGTATTATAAACACCGTCAATGTCGAACATCTTTTCATCCGAAAAGAGGATTTTCAAAGTGTCTTCTTTTCGGAAATTTGTTCGAACCCAATTTGCAAATTGTTTCCGTTTGAGCTTTTGATCATCGGAAAGCAATGGTTCGATTACTTTTTTNCATTGATATTTTTCGAGCTGACACCTTTTTCTTTCGGCGTAACCGGTTCTTTACCTTTTGAATGTTCTCCCTTGTTCGAACCAAACGAGGGCCACCTGGTGGTTTTGATAATGTGATAGTTCCCGACCTCCGGATCATTTGACACCACCTTTCGATTGTTCTTAAACCGAGTCCACCGTTTAAATCATGATAAATTTGTTTCGGAGTATCACCTTTTTGGTACTTTGAAAGTACCACCTTTTGAAGGTCTTTACTTTTCATCTTCGGAAAACCTGTATTTACTTTGGATATTTAAATGAAATATGGGGATTTGTAGAGCGATAGACGGCGCACATTTCAACAAAAAAAGGGACGAATTGGATGGAAAATAAGGAAGATGTTGCGAAAACACTAGACCGCCATTTATCCTGCCGCACCCGTTAATGATCGTTTATGAACATAAATTCTCGGCGTATAAAGATAATGTTGAGATTCAATTCGGCTGTACATTGTTGAATTGAGACAATGATTTTGTCGTGATAACCAGTGAGTTCAACGAATAACTGAAATCTTATACAAATAAGAATAAGTAATAAAGCATCATATAAAAGAAAGGTGTACAAGAACGAACGAAGTGTTATGAATAAAAATAATATTGCTACTATTTATGTCTCAACCCTGAACGATGATAGTGTGAGAAGAAAAGGTACATGCAATGAAAGCTTCTTTCATCTGTTTCTTGTCTTACGTTAGTAGCTCCAAGTCACTTGAATGTGTTGTTATTTTATCATGAACAGAGAGAAAAGAAAAGGTACAAAAAAGTGTTATTATATTGGCATAAAGACGTATACGTATTTCTCCTTTTTTTCTTTTGGCTTGACGCCTACATTTTATTGATAAATAATGACTGTAAATCATTACCTGAAACCCATCATGACTGTAGTAAACTAAAATAATTATGTTATTAGTTTCGTGCTCAATTATAAAACTATAATTGAAATGGTTGAAGTATAAATTAAATTCAACTATTGAAACTTAAGTAAAAAAAATTCAATTATACTCTTTACGTTGTTCGCCGGCTGCTGATTACAGTTAAATTACTATTTGAATTTTCTAAGGAAAAAACTAAGTAAAAATATGCATATACTCGCAAAGTCTGTGCTTTTTTTATTAAAACAGAATGTTGGATAAATTTCATTTATTATTTTTCGATTTTCATGAAAATTTTAATAATACCAAAACATAATTTAAGGTTTATTTACAAATATATTGACCGCAATGAAGTATACAAAAATAAATGAATGATCAAAGAGTCCAGCAATAATCAATGCATAGTATGATCAGCTTATCAATATTGAAATATTACGGTCATTATTTGAGTGGGTCCACCACAAGTATTGGTGTTTACACCACCAAAATTGGAATTACCTATACATGGTCGAACGATATACTGTGGATTTGGGCACGCACAAATAGAACCAGCAGCACTCAATTCAGATCCACTCCCACAAGCGCCGACTTGCCATGAACGACCGTTTGTTGTTACTGGTCCATATGCAGCTGCCGTTCGTAAGGCTACAGCAATAGCAGCTATCACAGTAGGATCAGTGATTGTAACGCCAACTGAATCATATGTACCATTCATTTGCAATAAGGTATACGGTAAAGGTGTCAGTTGAGCAACAAAATTTGTCCATGCCGTGCATGCGCTTGAGGGAGTGACGCCACTCGTAAAGCTTTGAGAATAAACTATATTGAGAGCAGCAGTTGTTGTAGTGGTCGTAGTAGCTAAACAAAATTAAACAATAAAAATTCATACGAATAATATGACTAATCAAATAGTCACTTGTTGATGTAGTTTGAGTCGTCGTTTTTGTGGATGTTGTCGTGGTACTTGTCGTTGATGTTGTGGTAGTGGTGGTCGTAGTAGTTCTCGTTGAAGTGGTAGTAGTAGTTGTAGTCGTTGTTGTTGTAGTTGTCGTGGTCGTTGCTGTAGTTGTTGTTGCGGTTGATGTTGTCGAGGTGCTAGTCGTGCTGGTAGTACTCGTTGTTGTGGTGGCTAATTAGAAAATAAAACGCTGATTTATTTATATCACAGGAACGGCTATAGTTTTAAACAAAGATAGTAAATTCGCTTCTAAACAGGAGCATAGGTATGTGTTGACTCAAATGTAATGATAGCTGGTGCTCTTCTAGTTTTGATAACCTAATATGATTATTGAATATATCATGATAATTGAATTTTTATCATACTCGCAATGCACTTTTTATGGCTCACTACTCCTCTCAAACTCACATTGCAAAGATTACGTGACTATCTCATTCGAGTCACATTCTTGAGTTCATTTGGCAGTTGTCGAGGTTTGCTAGAAGGTGTGGATAAATCATAAATATCTTCATAGGCGCACACTCCAAACCCACACAACAAGAATATCGAGTACGACCCAATCGAAAGTAAATGTTCAGGCTTATATCTGAGAATGATGAAACTTTTGAACTCGACTCAAACCAAAGTTCTTCTATTGTTGGATACATTACTTGGCTCATTATTTTTTTTTGATAGCATCTTGCTCAAGAAAGGATATGAATAGATCAGGTTTGGGTGTGGGCGAATGAAGTGATTATTTACACTCACGCACCCACACCCTACCACTTTACTAAAAAGGAGCGTGTATTATTCGTTTGTTCCGTCTCACGATCGAAGGGGAACACTTCGGTCGTAACAAACACCCTCAGCAAAAATAAGATTAGCGGAATTTTTGAAATCCTATTGATACCGAAGACTAATGGGATACTGTCAAATCTAGATCTAAAACTCGTGTCATGGTTCATAGTTACCAACATTGAGCGCTTATTTCGACCTCTTCTCTCTGAGCACATTTCGGCTAGGGTGTCAATATTTCCCTGTCTTTTGGCAGCCACACCCAAGGAACTTTATACATTTTGAAATTCCTTTTTATCTGAGTTGAAACAATCACAAGTTTATAAAATTATGCCACTACCTTGTCGTACAAAGTTGCTTTAACTTCCCAAAGATAGGAATAGAAACTAGCAGTCCTAATTTTGGCACGTCTAATCGACTACTTTAGTGTTTCCTCATAATATTTCAAACTACGTGACATGACTGTGACGATTACATATAAAGCACACGCTTGAATACTCAATCATTTTAGAGAACGAAGGAGGATAAGAGATAAAGACAAATATCAACGACAGAAAGATAAAGGCAATAGGTAAGATGAGAAGAAATGGCGCCATAAGGCCAAACATCATTTATAGATTGTACTCGAATGGGAGTGGTACACCCCCTGGGTGGAATTTGGACGCTCTTCGCATATAACGTTACAATGACGTGATACATTTTCCGAACAGACTTGCTTAACGACGCATAGGCATTCTTTAGAACATGCGACTCTCTCGTCGAATCCTTACACGCATGCCTCTGCTCAAAATTTTGTTTTCTATATCTGATTTTCGACGCTCACACTAATATATTACATCAGTTATCCACTAAATATCTGATTCAGTGATCTTTTAAGTCAATTGATAAAAATCATTAGATGTGACATATAGAGCCTATAATGCTTTTATCCAAATATATTGTCTATTTTGACTTTCTACGGTCATTATTCAAGGACCCACAATTTACTAACTCTGCAGGTATTGATGAATTTCAATCATACACCAAGTCTACAATTAGGTTAAATCTACTTCTAGAGGAACTTAGTTTGAAAAAGCTGTTAGCGCAATCCCTCTGGGATAAAAATGT